>VZQC01011670.1:174671-215099 GCA_009823505.1 Rhizomys pruinosus | reverse complement strand
TATTGCTAAAAAATGGAAAAAAAAACTGAGAGAAAGATGCAGGACAGTTATGGCAGAATGCATGATCTGGGATGGGGTGGGGAGGGATGGGGGGAAGGGAAGGGGAAATATGCCTGAACTAAATTGGAAAATGATGTATGAAATATACAAAGCATCAATAAAAATTTTTTAAAGTGATTTTTATGTTTAAAAAAAAAAGAATGTGTGGTAGCCATTTTTACATAGATGTACTTTTCCTGTTATCATTTTTTTGAAAAATGATATTTTATCCATCACTTTCCTTTTGTTCCTTTGTCAGTGAGCAAAATGTCTTTTGTTTCTTTATTGGGTATTTATATTCACAATATTATGTATTATACATAATATTTTAGAATTTAAATTTCACATAAATGCACTGATATGGCAGCAGTTACTTCCCAAATAAGAGCATACTTTGAATAGTTCCTTAGAGTTTTCTCCATTTCCCCATTCACTTTGATCCTTCATGGGCTAACTATTGAAAGTAGCTACAGGGACAAGTCTCCCATGACTCAGTAGGGAGTCTTTTTAAAGAAAAATATAAGTATTTATTACTACCTAGAAATGACCTTTAGTATTTCTGGACTGGATTTGTGTTCTGTAATGTTTAGGGCCTGCATTATCCTGGACTGTGAACTCAAAACTGATGGATTTTTATATAAATATTGTTTTATGGGTTTATAAATGTGCTAGAGATCTTAATTATGTTTATCATATATTGGCACAGCAAATTTACTGTTTTTCTTCAATTGATGTGATGTCATAAGCAATCAATATATTGTAATGATCTGTGGGAATATTTATTGTTTCATTAACTAGATATCAGTTTTGATCACCATTAATTCACCTTTGTATCCTTTCACTATCCATACAAGTTTATTATTATATTTCCATTTATTAATAGTTTTATTGAGCTTAATCAAATTTAGATCATGTCTTCCATTCATGTTTCCCTACCCTCTCACCAGGCCTCATAAACTACCATACATGCTAAGTCTCATTCCATCAAGCATTTTACCCAGATATCCTTCAGTGCATTTTCATCCACCTGGTTCTATTTAGTCTAAATATAGATCTTAAGGAAAGTCTACTCTCTCCCTCTCACCCAGCCATAATCAGTTTCCAACAGTTCTCAGGTAGAACAGACTAAGTAACACATTCAAGGTCATAGTGCCAACAGGGAATGAATGTAAGTTTTAACCTTCAATTTACTTGATTTTCAAATGTAAATAATTTGAAGGCATCAGTGTTAAATTTCTGAAAATTTACTTGAATATTAAAAGAACTGTAGTTATTTCTCTATCAGTGTGTAAGGCTAACATTTGTTGGGTTGATTAATTCGGAAGTGGTATACTCACTATTTCGTGACCTGCAAAGTTTTTGTTGGATCTGTGTGTGCAGAACTGCAGAGATCTCCTTTATGTCCAGTCATGAAAGTCTGCAATGCTGATCAACACCCACTGTGCAACTTTTCCTACAATTTTGCCATCAACGTTCCAAATCCAAAGTTGTCGCTGGAGGTTTCTCAATGTCTGCCTACTACATTTCTGAATTAACAACAAATGCAGATTTGTCTTTGATGGCTCTTTTATAGCTGCATGCAGCTGGAGAAAAACCAACCGCCAAGGGAACTCAATTTTCTTTATCATCAACTTGACATTGGTTAACAGATGGCTTCTAGATACTACGGTCGTCTTAATTTGTCTCTTTATATAGTGCTGCAAACACCCTTGGTTAATTGCCTGATTATTACATTTAATTCCTTGTCAACAATATCCATCTTTCTTCTGGAAAATATACTAGGAGAAAAGTTGTGCAAGGCAGGGTTTTGAAATTAAAACTGCTACAATGTCTTTGAAACATGAAAGGGCATATCTTAAAATAGACAGATGTATAAGATACTTGTCCTAGTGTCTACAAGGTTTCTTCTGAAGCATGCCATTTTTTTCTTGTTAAGAACATTATCAAGAGCTAGTTTAGCACAAAGGATAAAAGAAATAACATAAGCAAAAAACAAATAAATGAATAAACTCAAAAGTAAAATGCATTTTAACAGAAGGCTAACCTTAGATTGACCAAAGCATTGTTTTGTTTTCTTTTCTTTTCTTTGGGGATTTGAGTAAGTATGATTTAAATGTGCTATGTGGAACATTGAAAATCTCCAGTGTTTTCTTACAGTGTTAAAGTACAGTTGATAACTTAAGGAATCTGGACCACTTCTTTTCTCTAACTCATAAATTCAAAGAAATGAACATTATTTAAATTCTATATGTTGAGTCAGTTCAATCTGTCAACAAAGTATATACAGTAATATGTACAACTTTACATGCATACATAATTGTATATATGTAAGAAGAGAATTCAGTGCACAAAAGCATTCATTGATTAACATGAAATCACTACGGTGTCAACCTGAAGGAGTGTATTGATCATACTTAGCATATCACATGAAACAACCACTAATTTTCACTTTTAATCTTAGCTCTTTATGTTTATTTATTCATTTTTAAATGATAAGGATGTCAGAAATTATATAAAATTATAGTCCTTTTCCTATAACAAAATAAATTATTCATGTCTTTATGCTGTAAGAGTTTTAAATAAATTCAAACGATTGTTCAGTGAAGACAGAAAACTCTAAAAATAGTACTTTTGAAACTATTATAGAAAATCTGAGCTAATTTTGTCAGAAATAACTATTCTATCAAAGTTTATGCTGCCACCTATGGGGAATGAACATTCTTAATAATTAATTCAAGATGCAGAAATCGATGCTGATTATGAAAGAAAACTGGAACATTTAAGTGGATTTCCTATTTAACTGCCGGAGTAAAGTCCATTTTGATAAATCTACAAATTCTGTTACCAGTTCCTCTTAAAACCCAAGTTCGATAAGTACACAGGGAAATTGAGCTATATAATCAACAAGGCTACTTTCTAATAAGTACCTAGAGGGTCAAAGTTCACTTCTTTCAATCAAGTAATGAGAAATTATCTAAACCATACCAACTATGTGGTGAGCTGATTTAGTAATGTATCTGCTTTCTCCAAACCGCATTCATTTCATTCTTATCTCATATTTGTTATTGTCTTGTTCAAATTTGCAACTAAATGGGACTGATTGTCAGCCAACAGTTTATATCAGAACATGATAAAATGGAAAAAGAAAAGTAAATTTACATGTGTAACTAACAAAACCTTGACTCTGCATCAGGTAGCAATGCTCCAAGAAACACAAAATTTTCTTATAATGCTGAGTGGAGCATATGAGCTAAAATAATGAGATCTAAACAAATATTTGTTTTCATTTCTTTCAAACTATACCCCATGCTGTGTCAACAAGATGCAAAAAATGGAAAGCATTGAGTCCTAAATCATTGGATAAGACTTAGATAGAAAGAAGAAATACAGGTAAGAGACTGAGAGCCCAGAAAGCTCTTGTTTATCAGAGTGAGGGATACATAAGGCTAAGGTGACTCCAGGTCTTCACATCACAGTGTAGACATCATTGTGTAAACTTTTCTCTTTCAATGTAGGTAGAATCTATGACTATTTTGCTCATAAGTGATGAGATAGCTTGCCCATCATTTGCCTAAGGCACCTCTGGGCATCGAAGAAGCAAAGAGCTATGCTGGAAGTCCAGACTGCAAAGTAGGAAGGAAGGTCTCCAGGAGCCATCTGCTACAGTCCTTAGAGGTTGAAATTATAAGATCATGTCATCTGCAAACAGAAATCATTTGTCTTCCTTTATAGTACTATCCCTTTTACTTCAAAAAGCAGAGAAATCACATTTCTTGGTCTTACAATCACCAGTAAGTGAATTCTGACTTTGGCCAGCCTGAGTCTAGAAAGTGGCTTTTGCCTAGTTGAGTTTTCACATGGAGTGTTAATTCCACTCAATGCACTCGATGCATTCTTATGAAAGACTTAGCTAAATGTAGTCTGGAAACTGGACCCTAAGAATTTTGAGCTAACAAATGTATTTTTAATCTGTTAAGTTTATGCTATCAATTAACAATGAAATACTAATTGGTTTTCTTGGATAATATAGATTGTCCATACTTTTGAAAGTAAAAGGCCAATATGTAATGGAAAGAACATTAGGAAATGTATGCAATGTATAATAATCATAATTGTCCCCAGAGGCCCCTAATAGGTACTGCTTCCTGGGAGACACTGTCTAGAAGAGGTAACTTAGGAAGTGATGTAACAAAACAGCTGATGACCTTCTCTGGCCTCTGCACAGGTGTACACACTGGCACACATGTGTGCACTTACAACACACACACACACATAGACACACATGCACACACACATACTGAGTTTTAAAATACATATTCAACATGTACTATTTCATATCATTATTTTATTTGGATTTGCATTATTCCTACATGTATATATTCACACAAACCTTATTTTCCTGATTCAATACATCTTGGATATGGGTATAAGATCTATATGTTAAAATAAATTTATAGGAGGTGCTGATAAATTTGAGTAACACAAGTTTAAATAATTCATTAAGATACATACATCAGGACTTGAAGCAAGGATCTGAAATTCACTGAGCTATAGTACTAGAACACCAAAGCTAAGGGCTATATAAAACAGCAAATGAACACAGCTTAAGAAATAATCTGTAGGGCTGGAGAGATGGCCTAGCGGTTAAGAGCACCTACCTATCTTACAGAGGACCCTGGTTCGAAGCCCAGCACCCACATGGCGGCTGAGAACCATCTTTAACTCCAGTTCCAGGGGAATTCTGACACCCTCTTCTGACCTCCGCGGCATTGCACGACATGGGTGCACAAACCTACATGCAGACAGTACACTCATACACATACAAAATAAATTAATAAAAAGAAAAAGAAATAATCTGCATGAACTTTTGCCTCCTCCCTTTTTCCCATTTGTTCCATGCCTTGTTCACTCTAGACCCCTGCAAGAGCAGTATACACTCTTAACTGCTGAGCCATTTTTCCAGTGTCCTTAGGGCCTTTCATATATAAAATCATACTACCTACAAATGTGAATAATTTGACCTCTTCCCTTAAGAATTATGTTCTTATATTTTGTTATTATTCTTTATTGATTTGATGATAATTCAATGACTATATTCAGTAAACATAGAGAAAATAGAATTGTCTCATTTCTAACATTATAGGATGATTTTCATATCCCCCATTCATTCTAAGCTTGGCAGTATAGATTTACTGTGATCTGTCTTTATCGTTTTGAAGCATGTTTGTAGTTTCATTAGGGATTTTATGATGAAGGAATGTTGTGCTTTGCAGAGGCTCCATGTGCTTTGCTACTGACAATAATCCCATTTATGGGAAAGATGATCAAACATCTTCATCACAGTGAAAAGGCCGTTCTTCTTCACACCAATCCATAGGAATTAGGTTTCAAGATGAATTTTGGAATGGATACTCTTATTTAAACCAGAGCAATGCAATATTTTAATGTTTGTGTTATAAAGCATTTTTCTTTTTCTCACTGAAATGTTTTTCTTAACATTTGGTTGGAACTGAATTGCTTTCTTTGGGCTATTGCTCTCATGGTCTGTAGCTTTTCTATGCTTTATGTTCAACTAACTGACACATGTCTAGTAGACAGAATTGGCTGGATCATTATTTTAAACAACACATTCTTCCAATTCCTACCCATGACTCACTCGCAAATTCTCACCATATCGCAGTTTTCTTCTGACAACTCAAATCCAGAGTTGAGATTTTTCTAGTGTATTTGATGCTTAGACATCTCACTATTCCACTAAATAATTTTATTTGGTTCATTTGTATTATATTTTCCCTTGACTAATATTCTGCATGGGGCAAGAAGTTGTTCTTACATATTCTTACATTTTTCTTTAATTTTTCAGATATGGATTCCTTTAATTTTTGGACCGATTGATTAAGTTGTCCATATATTCAACATCTGATTTTTCTGAGGACCAGTTCTGCTGACACATTTGTTTCCTTGTATGTCAATATTCTGTTTCTTTTAGTGCTTTATTTATGTGTATGTATGGGTATGTGTGCATGTGCTTGTTTATATGTGTGTATGTTTTTGTGCAAAAAGAACCTTTTTTCAAATATCAAATGTGGAAATTTCAGAAGGCATATTTCTGTGCACATTAGTTTTGATAATGTCATTGCTTATTGGTTACTTTACTTAGGACAATTCTTTAAAGTCTGTGTGCTTTCTCATGTGTGGTCAAAAAGGTACCTCCTGTAGTGTGTTTATGGATCATATAACATTGAAGAAAGATATTCATTTTGAAAAATATGTTTCACTAATCTTGCAGGAGCATTTGTATGTTTGTGTGTTTGGAGCATGATTTTTAACCCTCCAAATGTTTGTAATTCTATCCTTAATTTTAGTACTATGCTGACCAGAAGTAAACTATATGTGCAGGTCAAAGCACTCACAGGCATATTTGGACATTTTCAAACCTATTTATGAGTATTTCAGAACACATAATTCAGTCAATTTCAGTGTTATCTGAGAGTGTGTGTGTGTGTGTGTGTGCATGTGTGTGTGTGTGTGTGTGTGTGTGTGTGTGTAGAATTTATTTTCAGGTACATTGGTCACATTTGTTTTTGTCACATCCAACACTGAAGCATCCTGAATCTTCACCCTTAGTTCAAGACAGCTCAAAGTTAACTTATTTCTCTCTAGCCTAATTCTAAAATAACAAATAAATATCCTCTTACATGTAAGAATTTTAAACTCTTTTTGAAATTTTTAGAAAAGAGCTTGGTAGGGGCTGGAGCGATGGCCTAGCGGTTAAGAGCGCCGACCGCTCTTGCAGAGGACCCGGGTTCGATCCCCAGCACCCACATGGCGGCCGAGAGCCGTCTGAAACTCCAATTCCAGGAGAACTCCAGTTCCAGGGGACTCTTCTGACCTCCGCGGCATTGCACGTCAACGGTGTGCACAGAAGTGCATGCAACAATACATTCATACACATACGGAAAAAAAAAAAAAAAAAAAAAAAAAGAAAAGAGCTTGGTAGATGATGCAAAGTCAGCTATTTCATAAGGTTATTCTGCAGAGTAAACCTACTCATCCATTTCCTGGTTCTGAAACACTACCATTCCTCTGTGACCTTGAAAACTTCATGAACAAAGAGTGTCACAAATGTACAGCATTGAATATTATGGAGAAAGTTTATTTTCCTTGGAATTGCTAAGACAACCCTAGAAAAATATGGACCTGTGATTACTCAAATGAATTTTACAAATCCATATATGTTAATTACTTAATAAATCAATCCTTTATAACTCCTTCCATTATACTATACTGTCTTTCCAGTATGAGTGTTCTTTTTATTCTACATTTTTATTATTTTAATCTTTTGTGTATCAGTGTATTGTCTCCATGTGTGTATGCACCTGTGCTTTGCAATGCCTATGGAAGTCAGAAGAGGCTTTGGATCCCCGGAACTGGATTTAGAGATAGTTATTAGCTGCCATGTGGGTGTTGGGAATCGAGTCCAGGTCCTCTGCAATAGCAGTTATTGCTCTTAACCGATGGGCCATCTCTCCACCTGATACATTCAACTTTTAATGCTTGAGTTCCTGAAGAGAACCTAGTGCTTTTTGGTGATAATTAAATTAGGAAATAAAAACCTACTACATATGTATGACCATGTATTACATTAGATATATGACATGAAAATAAACCTACTTTACACCTTGGAAATTTAGTGACTGTCCTCTGTTTATGTTATTTGAACATTTTAATCATGCGCAATCTGCTTACTTTTCATATATCCGGATGAATTGTATGGATGCCAGAGAGACAAACTGAGTGATATTGACAGAGGATTTATAAGGAATGATTGATTGACTGACTGGTTATTTTGTAAATTCTTATTGAATTTTGGTGTATTTCATACAGAACATCTCAATCATCTTTATGCCCTTTTTCCCATTGGAATACTCCTGTAGCCCCACACCCTTGGATTCATGCATTCTGTCAGTTGTGTCAAGGCCTATCATGTCAAGTTAGTGTACCCAGACCTCCATCATTGCAAGTTCATCCACTGAGGTCTTGTCAGACTATCTAGTGTACCTGCTTTTAAGAAGACCAGCTCTTCCTCTCCTAGCAGTAATCAGCTGCCAATAATTCATCAACTAAGAACAGGGCCTGCTGCCCATTTCCACAGTCCTGTGCTGGGTTTTAGTCTGCTTGAGTCTCCATGGGTCTTGTGCATGCTGGCACCATTGCTGAAGGTTCATATGAGTCAGGTCCTGGGAGCCTGTAGGACTCTATTTCCATAAGGGCATGTACCTACTCCTTGGCAGTGAACATTTTTCTACCCTCTTCTACAGTGGTTCCCGAGCCCTGGGCGGGTGGAGTTTAATATAAGAGTCCTGTCCAAGTACCCATTCTCTGCAGTCTCTTATACGCTATGCTTTGGCCATCTGTGACCTTTTGTGTTTCTAGCTCTCTGTTGCAGGAGGGAGCTTCATTGATGAGAGTTGATTCATTAGTGTTCTCTTTACCCTTTGTTCTATATTCCATGAGCCTTAGGTATAGAGGTTGCATTGTAGATGCATAATCAACAGGTACCTAATTGAACTTAAGGATTGGACAATTCACAATCTCTGTGTATGAGCAGTTGTGGAACAATATAATCATCTCCATCTGTTGAAAAAGAAGCTTATTTGATGAGTGGTGACTAATCGGGGGAGGGCGTGGAGGGAGCAACATATATATATATATATATATATATATATAGAGAGAGAGAGAGAGAGAGAGAGAGAGAGAGACAGAGACAGAGACAGAGAGAGAGACAGAGAGAGAGACAGAGAGAGAGACAGAGAGAGAGACAGAGAGAGAGAAAGAGGAGTGATAAACAAAAAAAGAGGAGTGATATGCCTAGTTAGCATAGCATAGGAAACCAGATGGAATCATATTAGTCCAAAAACTTACTGACAAACTACACGTACAGTATCTCTACATGAGTCCATGTGTATAGCTTAAGGCTACATAACAAGAAACAATGCCAGACAGGAGAAACCTTCCTTTGAGTTGTTGGCCAGGGTAGTCCAAGAGATTCCCAAAATTACAGAGTCTATTGCCACAGCCCTTGATTTCCTCCCAGAACTTGAAGATAAGACCCTATTGCTGAAAGCAGGACATACTTTGGATACAGGATTTGGAGCCATGGTGGGGGAACTGACTTGGAAGCCACTTCTCCTGAAGGCTAGGTCTCATAGCTTTGGAGAGAATCATGCAAGCTGCTAAAGGAGAACATCGATGTTCCAACCCTAGATTTAAGGCCCAATAACCATAACAATGACCAGCACAGAAAGTGACATTGGTGTAGTAGTGGCTCTTTTATCTTGGGCATAATCAACAGGTACCTAATTGAACTTAAGGCCCATTCAATGGAAAGAAACTCATATGTGGTACTGTAGACATAGTCAAATACACATTGCTGGAGAGGTCATAGATCTTAGAGAAAACCCTAAGACTGTCACATCCCTAGACAAATCTAATTTCATAGTATGCACAAAATATGGATCCTTATATTTATAGACAGGAATGAATCTTGAAATGACTATTAAACTTACTCAGGAATTGCTTCATTTTTATATTAATGAAAATTTGCATAATGTCTAGAAATCCATTGAATTACCTGTTCTAGTCATTGAAATTAGCACATTACATTAAAAGGCACCATTTACTATCATGCACTGTAATAATAGTTGGATTCCAAATATTTGAAATATTATGGACCTATATACATGAATAAAGAAAATGACTTGAAGAAATCAGAAGAATTAATTAATACAAATTTAAAACATTTTGCTACTCTGTGGGATTTCTCTTCACTTCCTTGATTGTTTCTTTTGATGTCCAGAAGCTTTTGAGTTTAATGAGGACCCATTTGTGTATTGTCAACCTTAATTCTTGTGCAGCTGCTGTCTGATTTAGGAAGTCTTTTCCTATGCCTATGTCTTATAGCCTGCTGCCAACTTTTTCTTCTATTGCCTTCAGAGTTTGGGGTTTCATGTTGAGGTCTTTAATCCACCTGGAGTTGACTTTTGTACAGGGCGAGAGGTAGGGGTTTAATTTCATTCTTCTACAAGTGGTGATCCAGTTTTGACAACACCACTTTCTGAAGATGCTGTCTTTTCTCCATTGTGTCTTCTTGGCCCCCTTGTCAAATATGAGATGGCTGAAATTGTATGTGCTCAAGTTTGGCTCTTCCTTTGTTCCCTTGGTAAACAGGTCTGTTTTTGTGCCAGTACCAGGCTGTTTTTATGACTGTAGCCCTGTAGTATAGTTTGAAGTCTGGTATAGAGATTCCCCCTGTGTTGCTCTTTTCACTCAGGGGTGTTTTGGCTATTCAGGTCTTTTGTTTTTCCAAATGAATTTAAAGACTTTTTTCCCAAGCCTGTGAAGAAACTCTTGGGGATTTTAATTGGGATTCTGTTAAATCTGTACACGAGTTTGGGTAGAATGGACATTTTTACAATGTTAATTTTCCCAATCCATGAGCATGGGATGTTTTTCCATCTTCTGATATTGTCTTCAATTTCTTTCTTTAAGGGTTTAAAATTTTTGTTGCAGAGATCTTTGGTGTCTTTGGTTAAGTTTGTTCCTAGGTATTTTATTGTTCTTGAGGCTATTGTGAGTGGGAAGGTCTCCTTGAATTCTTTGTCCAGTTGCTTGCTATTGATGTAAAGAAAAGCCACTGATTTTTTTAGGTTAATTTTGTATCCTGCCACTTTGCTGAAGCTGTTAATCATTTCTAGGAGTTTTCTGATGGAGTTTTTAGCACTCATTAAGTAAACAATCATATCATCAGCAAATAGGGATAGCTTGACTTCCTCTTTTCCAATTGGTAATCCTTTAATTTCCTTTTCCTGCCTTATTGCTCTAGCAAGTGTTTCAAGTACTATATTGAAGAGGAGTGGTGACAGGGGGCAGCCTTGCCAGAGAAAACCTTCACTGCAGAAACATCTGACAAAGTATTGATTTCCAGAATATATAAACTACTCAAAAAACAAAGAAGAAAGCAAGCAAATGACCCACTCAATAGATGGAGCAAAGAACTGAACAGAGACTTCACAAGTGAGAATTAGATATGGCTGAGAAACATCTTAAGACGTGTTCAACATCACTAATCATTAAGGAAATGCAAATCAAAGCCACTTTAAGATATCATCTTACTCCAATAAGACTGGCTAGGGTCAAGAAAACAAATAATACCTAGTGTTGGTGAGGCTGTGGGGAAAGGGGAACACTCATCCACTGCTGGTGGGAATGTAAACTCATACAGCCACTATGGAAAGCAGTGTGGAGAACCCTTGGAAGACTTGGAATGAACTTGCCACCAGACCCAGCCATACCACTCTTAGGCATGTACCCTCAAGACTCACCCCACCATAGAGATACATGCACGGTCATGTTTATTTCAGCTCTCTTCAGAATAGCAAGGAGCTGGAACCAACTCAAATGTCCCTCAACTGATGAGTGGATAGAGAAAATGTGGTACATCTACACAATGGAGTTCTATGCAGTAATAAAGAAAGATGACAGCATGAGCTTTGCAGGAAAATGGCTGGAGCTAGAAGACATCATGCTGAGTGAAGTAACATGGTCCCAGAAAAACAAATGATGAATGGTATCCTTCATCTGTGTATGCTAGTGCCAATTACCTAGTTGTAAGTATTTCTTGTGCATGGCCCCTTGAGCTTTTGTCCAAGCAGTTGGGAGTGATGCATATTGGAAACAACAACAACAACAACAACAACAGAAAGGACTGCATCAAAGAACTGACTGAAATAGTGAACTTCTGCTCCAAACAGTCAAATTCCACATGGAGAATTTTGAAAAAGACTGAGAAAGAGATGAAAAGTACGTTTGGCAGAATACATGAGCTCTGGTGGGGTGGGGGGATAGGGTGGGGGACATGGGTCTAGATTTGATAATCTTGTACAAAATATATAAAAAAAGAAACATAACAGAGCAAAAAAAAAACATTTTTGTGCCCTCCAAAAAATAATATAAATACCCTGCTTTAGCCTTTAAGCTACTATATTCTGCAGTTGAAAAACAGAATAAAACATATTGTATTTTGAATTGGCATACATCTTTTTGTTAACAGCAGAGTAGGGAATATGATGTTCAGGTCTGCATTATGGCCATTTTAGTCCACATATCTCATGCCTGTGGCTGTAGCAAGAAATGACAGGAGTGCATAGAATGGATGTTATTTGAAGAAATGTTCAGTGGTATAAAAATAACACATCAAAAATTCTGATTGGTATGTGCCATGACCAAATGTGTTCTAATCAGCTCAGCCTACAACAGCAAAATATCAGAGTGTCCCATATAACAAACTCATTTCTCACAGTTCTGGAGCCTAAGAATTTCAACATTCTTGTGCCTGGAGATTTTTTTCCTTGGTAACACAGTTCTACTGTCTTCCTGTATTTTCATACCCTCCATGGAAGACAGGAGATTCTGTACCCTTTTCTTATGAGAACTTTAATCTCATCTTCATAGCCTCATCTAATCCCAGATTTCTCTGAATATTGCACCTTCTATTTGTTCACATTGATGGTTGGGAAACAGGCTTTGTAATTTATTTATTTATTTATTTATTTATTTATTTATTTATTTATTTATTTATTTGGTTCTTTTTGAGACAGGTTATCCATGTAGCTCCAGTAAGGCTATATTGACCAAGCTGGCATTGATCTCAGAGAAAACTACCTGCCTCTAACTCTGCTGGGATTAAAGGTGTGCTCTATCACACCCAGATCAAGGAAAACACCATTTGAGTTTTGTGAATCTGTAACGAACCATGAAGACATGAAAACCTAGATTAGTAACAGAATGTAGAAGGTAACTATTCATCCTTAACAAACTT
This sequence comes from Rhizomys pruinosus, assembly GCA_009823505.1. Classification (NCBI taxonomy): domain Eukaryota; kingdom Metazoa; phylum Chordata; class Mammalia; order Rodentia; family Spalacidae; genus Rhizomys; species Rhizomys pruinosus. The sequence goes on along the minus strand of VZQC01011670.1, from coordinate 202,180 downwards.
CAAGCCACTGAGAGGGGCTGAAGATAGATAAATAAGAGAAAAAAAAGACAAAAATTGGACTTGGGGCTAAGCATCCCCTATCCCTTAATGGTTCATGCCCAAGCCTGGAAGATTTTGGTGTTGGGAGGAAGTGACAAGGACCCTGCCTGCAAGGGAGAACACCATTTCAAGTTCTAGCAAAGGAATCCTTGCCTCTCCTCATCAGCTTGCAGCTCCCAAGAAGACTGACGTGCCTACTTACAGAGCAGCCAGTTAGGAGCTGGAAACTGGATTTCTGAAGAGAAAGAGGAACCAGAATCCAGGATTTTAATTTTGTGAAAATCATGTGACCTTGTAGAAGCATGAATATAAGAAATCAGTGAAAACAAGAATCTCCTATTGTGCGTAATTGGGAATACTAGAAGTTTTTACATTTGTATCCCACAGATAGAGAAGAAAACCAAAGGTGGCAGTGCTGACGTCCTGTGTGCTGTGCCAAAGAATACTGAAGGGAAAACTCTGACACTTCACTTGTATGATAGGTTGAAATGACAAGAAGTACAGACTTAAGAGCTGTTTAAAGACAATTTTCATCAGTGATCCAGTTCTGTTTTGATAAGAAGAGATTGATACTTTGAAAGATTGAGATTACAGACTATTCAAGGGAATTTGGATCTAAGAGATGACAGTCTGCCTTAAAAATTAGATATAAAATATAGAGAGATGTTAATAATTAAGCTGGTTGACTTTTATTATTGCAGATGTTCATATTATGTGAGTAAGATCATAAAATGCAAACCATTTTTCTCTATTACTTAAACATATTTCATCTTCATTTTCATGTTTTATTACATCATATATCCCAAAAGAATTTATTAATGCAAAAGCAAAATACAGAATTTCTGTGAGAACTTTGGGCATATAGGCTGACCAGATTTTCAGTCACTCCCTTTTATGACCACAAAAACTCACAATATTATGATATCTTTTAAAAACTTCACATTTTGTTGTTAAGATTTTTCTGTGATTTGGTATCCCTACACATGTTTTCTTGTGAAAAAGAATGCATTCCAAGGACTGATGGCATGCCTCTGGGTTTTAATAACAAAGTTTCATATAATATTTAAGACCTTTTAGACAGTGGTTATAAGTGTTGTGTCCATCTTTTGAAGTTAAGCTGTAAAATGTGCAGGTCTCGCCAAGCTCCACATTTTTGCATTGAAGAAAATCTGACATGCTCCAATTTACATTATTTCTTAAAAATAAACACAAAGAACTCTTATTAAATAGAAAATATGGAAAAATGAGTCAAGAAACTATAATGGGGTAAAATCAAGGAACTTGGAACTGTTACTTGTCAACCACACTTTGGAACTTGGAACTGTTACTTGTCAACCACTCTAAGTGTATGAAATTTAATTTGTGTTAAACACTCACTGTGAGGTGAAGATAGTACAAGTTAATTTGACTCACAGAATTTTTTTAAATTTTATTTAGCAAAGATGCTAAAAGTATTCTAGCTTACAGGAACAGGATATTCTCCCCAGAGCCTATGGCCTATGTGTCTTCCTGCCTGTGGCAAAATTAAGTTCATCTTTCAGTCTAGTTTGGTAAAATTTCTAATATGGTGTGTTGTGTCTTCTCTGTGGAGAAATGTTGAAAACTCAAGTCCTTGTCTTGCAACAAATGTGATAAAACCTGGTCCAACACAGCCTGGGGATGGAAAGGAAGCAGCTGTGCTTTCTAGGTTAGGTTAACTAAACTGCCTCATTGCTGTGAAAGTCCTTAGTAAAAAACAAGATATTTTAGGTTTTACAACAGTTCTAAGAATTGCAAACACAATCATTGTTGTGATAAAACTTTTGTTTTTCTTCCAAGAATAAGTTGTTACACTGTATGGACATGTGTGAGCTGGTCCTCTCTATTCAGAGTCCTTAGTGAAATCTGGACTTCCTTACAAGACTGCAAACATAACACTGTGCTTGTTTTTTGCCTTTGTAAGAACTAAGAATGAAGTGGAAAATAAAGTGGGGAGAAAAGCAAACCTACCTAGCACCAGGACTGCTCAGAAAAATTATTTACTTTAATGTCTCCATAAGAGTTATTATTTTTATAATGTTGCCTTCTGTTCTAGTATAGCACATTTAAAGGCACAATAAGTTACTATTCTGTAAAAATGATACTTTGACATTTTAGTTTCAAGCAAAGATGTGCTCAATAATTTACTTGATAAAACAGTTTTTAGAAGAATTACAGAAAAAGTCTGAATTATGCCCTATGCATGAATGAACCCCCAATGCTTGGATACTTTCATGTATGCCAAATAAAAGGGATAAAAATATTGTTTTTATATTTATATCTCTTGCTCACATGAACTATTTCCATGTATTTCACTGGTGTAGTGACTGATGTTTGTATTTGACTTTAAGTTTCAGATGTGGTTTGAGGTCAGAATAACCATAAGTCTCACAAAAGGTCGAATACTGGTTAATGAAATGGTGGAGTTAAATAATCATGCACATGAAGGTGACTTTCTTGTTTTCTGATTAATATTCATGCTTTTTCATGGTATTTGGTATTTTATGCACTAGCTGTGCTTACACCTTTCCAATTTGCCTATTTCTTGCTTAAACACATTTCCTAGCATCTAATATGCTTTTCTATCTATGAATGTATTTCTAGATGTATATTCCTAGATATAGCCACATGTATGTGAAACAATACTGAGATTTTGAACAATGGATCAAAGTTATTAAGAAAAAGCAAGCAGCTGTGGCCATACATGAGTGGTAGGGCATGAGCCTAGAAAAGTGGAGATTCTGGGTTCTAGCCTGGTCTCCTTTCATGAAGAAGAATCACTGAATTTTCAACAGCTCCAGTGGAAATTCTTTCTCATTCCTTTTTATTTTGAGTCATATCTGAGTTCACAGTTGTGCAGTTGGAAAGAGGCCTCATGGAATATTTGGGAATATACATGCATTCTTTTATCACACAGGCTTATTGAGACATATCTTTTTCACCAGACAGATGACAGAACAAAACTTACCATCATTTCCATGTCCCTTTGTATACCTTCACTTTGTAAAATCAAGGTAGTTGACAAGAACGTCAAGAAGTTCAGGGTTCAAGGTTTCTTCATACTGCCCTGGGTGCAGAGGAGCTTCTTCAGGAGGCTTATGTGAACTTCCTGGAATGACTAAATGTTATATTCAGTGTCAGACCCAATGGGTTCTTTAGTGAAATGGTCAGGTTTTGGATAATGCAAAAGTTTTTTGGCTTATTAAACTCAATGCCGTGGAAATTTGTTCCTTTTAAAAAAAATTTTTTTTTATAAAAGGAAGGTTTATTGGAGCTTACAATTGATGGTTCCAGGGAATTAGAGTCCATTGTGGTAGAAAACATGGTGTCTGGGGCTGGAGAAGCAAACCAAGGGTCACATCTCACAATGAGTACAGAAAGGAGAGAAAGAGAGAGAGAGAGAGAGAGAGAGAAAGAGAGAAAGAGAGAGACTGGAGACCACAAGGCTTGTTAAATTCACTAAGCCCACCCCCAGTGACATACTTCCTCCAGCACAGCCACACCTTCTAAGACCTCCAAGAACAGTGCCACCAACTGGAGACAAAATGTCTGAATACCTAAAGTCTATGGGGGGACACTCTCATTCAAACCACCATATTCCACTCCCTGGCCCCCCTAGGCTCATGACCATATAAAATGCAAAATGCATTTAGTCCAACCTTAAAAGTCCCCATAGTCTTTACCAGTCTCAACTCTATTCAAAAGTCTATAGTCCAAAATCTCTTCTGAGATACAGGGTAATCTCTTAACTGTAAGTTCCTGTAAAATTAAAAGGCAAATTACATATTCCCAATATACAGTGTAACTGAATACACATTCTCATTCCAAAAGGGAGGAATAGAGGCATAGTGAGGAAATACTGGACCAAAACAAGACCAAAAACCAGCAGGGCAAACACTGAGTCCAGTAGCTCCATGTGCAACTTCTGGGACTTGACTTCCAAAGGGCTTAGATGGCTCAGCTCTTCCAGTTTTGCTTGCAACATACATCTCTTTCTTAGGCTGGTACCACTCCCTGTATGCAGCTCTCCTTGGCAAATATTTCACAAGTCTGGCATCTCGAATATCTTCTTGGGGTCTCCACTGCCAACCAGGCTTCACATTCACAGCTTCACACAGTGGCCTATCAGGGCCTTTTTTATTCAGGGATGCCCCTGCTGCACTCTGCCTGGCCTCTGTGGCTCTCTGAAACTTCAGAGGAAGAACTGATAACCCCTTCATTCTTGCAAACTTCATGCCTCTAAAGCAAGCACCACCTGAATTAAACTGCCAAGTTTGGCTGCAAGTTTGGGATGGACCCTGGCCTATTTCAACCACATTTGCAACTTTTCTCTGCCCTGAACTTGTTGGAGCAGAAAACCCTTTCAGTATTTTCCTTTCAAAAGTTGGAGGATTAGCTGGGTGTGGTCTTGCCCTGAAGGTACTATTTCTGTTGTTTATTGTAAATCTCGAGGCCCCTCTTTAGTCACTTTTATCTCACTTTTTCCATTGTTTACTGTAAATAGCTAGGCCTCTCCTTACTCACTTTAATCTCCTTATCAAAAGGAACCTCTCCTTCACATGCCTTGGCCCCATCTTTAATCTTCCTAGTGCGGTTTTCAGATACAAACTGTACATTCTGCATTTCTTTCTGCCCCATTTGCTCTTCTTCACTGTATATCTGTACAATATTCACCATTAATAGCCATGCCACCATTTCTACATTAGGCTTTCTTGAAATATCCTCTGCCAAAGACATTAGTCCATTGTTTTTCAACTTAGCATCAGGCAAGCATTTCCACTGTGGGCAAACTGCTGCCAGACTCTTTATCAAAATATCCTAGTTGCTGCCTAAGTCTTTATTTTCCTCTGGAACTACATTTTTTGCAGCAATGCTTTCTTCCAAGCTTCTACTAGAATGGCCTATTAAGCTCTGCTTACAGTAGTCAACAGCTTTTCTAACCCAAAGTTCCAAAGTCTTCCACATTTCTCCAAACATCCACATGGTCAGGTTCTTCACAGCCAACAGCCCACTCTCTGGTACCAAATAACTGTATTAGTCACTTTTCTGTTGCTGTGATAAAACCACCACGAGCAAGGGAACTTATAAAAGGAAGAGTTTATTTGAGCTTACAATTGACGGTTCCAGGGAATCAGAGTTCATTGTGGTGGGAAGCATGGTGGCCAAGGTTGGAGCAGCAAGCCAAGGGTCACATATCACAATGAGCACAGGAAGGAGAGAGAGGCAAATTTGTTCCTTAATGAAAATATTAAGGGATACACTATGATTGTCCCTGTGTATGTGTGCATGTGTGTGTACTAAGGTTGAGCACAAGACATCATGTACCCTAGGAGAATCCTCTCCAATTGAGGTACATTCAATGCCCTATATATTGAGTATAGTTATTTGGAAATCAATATTGGCAATTGTGAAACTTTCCTAGGATATGTATTGACTTGACAAAATATTGTCATTGAACAAAAAATGTGTATAGATTCCAGCTTGGTAATTTGGGAGCTTTTAAATACACCTGATATATAATGAATAACCCTTTATGACAGATACACAAAGATACTGTGAGAAAAGTATGCTACTCTCTCTGTGAGAGAATGGAAAGCCATGATGATTACCATTATTGCGTTGTGTGCTACCCTTCCTTCTGATGCTTTGTGAAGTACAAAATGTGTAAAGTGATGACTTCCTGTTTATTCTTGTAAAATTCTTCATCCAACTCATTATATATACCAAGACTCATACTGTAAAATATTGATCTCAACTAGTATTCAGAAAATTGAGAAAAATTATTGAATATTAATGATATCCTAGTAACTAGTCTATACAGTGGGGATGTTTCAATAAATTGGTCCTGAAAATCTAGTTTCTCATTTAATGAGAAACTATGATGAACAATTGCTGAAAACAACACATAGCACAAGGTGGTAAAACAGAACATTGCCATCAGCATGCAAAGCAAGTGTTTGATCCTCACTTCCATCATCCTGATCATATCATGGCTACATTTATTTCCTGATTTCATTTCCATTTCCAACAGGTATAGTTCTATGTTCTTTATCCAGCTTCTTTTTTATTGTCAACTTCTGTTTATGTTCTTCCTTTCCCTATTATTTCTTTTTCATTTGGCCTACTTCTACCCAAACTTGAGCTAAATCTGACACATTTTCTAGAGAATTATTTTTCTTGGTGAACAATCAACATATATTAATTTGCACCTTCAGGCAGGCTGTTTTCATTCTTTGGTACTTCATATGTCTATTTCATCAGTTCTTCATTGTATTTCCACACAGTTATGGAAAACAATTGCTTCTTTCCTCATTATCACTCTCCTTGCTCTTAAAATGAACTCATTATTTGCTTAGTTCACATGTTTTAAAAGAAATAAATGTAATCTTTCAGCAATTTCATTCAAAACCATATTTCCTGTTTTGTTTATCCTTCCTTCTGCCTTTACAGATTGTAAAGGAAGCATTAGCCTGCCTTTAATCTACTTATATGAAGCCCTCTGACCCTTCACCTCTCTGGGCTTCTTCCAATCCATTTTGTAACTCTTTCTTCAAAGCAAGTACATATATCTGTGACATTTTCAAAAGATGAATAACAATGATAATCAAGTATTCAACATTCATTTTTATCTTGGTTTGATCTTTTTCTCTTCATTTCTCCTTCAAATAAGATGTAGCTGAGAAGGCATTGTTTCTGTGACCTCCCTGCCTGAGGCTCTGGAGTGCTGTGCCAGATAAATTTGCTGTCACTGCTGGGTGGAGTCTGCTAAACTCAATGAAAACATTCTGCTGGCCAGGGTCTGCATCCCCTGGGTGATGCTGGAGGAAAACACAGTAAGCCCTGTTTCTTGACTGACCCTTTCGTAACCCCACTCCTTCTTCAGAGAAATTTTCTTGGATAGCCCAGCATTGCTAAACTGTGGGTTCCTGAATGTCTTGAACACAAATTCAACTCATTTGCATTTGCACATAAATGTTCATCTACAGAAGAAAGTATTTTCTTTCATGTTGACACTTTCAGCTCTCTGTTAAGATATGAGACTTGAGATAATATGTACTAAGGATTATTTATTTAAAATATTTTCTGATGGACACCAAAGTTCTTTGTTTTCTGAAGAAACATGCTATCTGCCTGGCAAAGCCAGTAATCCCAAGACTCAGGAGGATACTGCAGGAGGAGTAAGGGTAAAAAGCCGGTGCTAAACAGCCAGTGCTGCTGGCATAGTGGTACTGTTACAAACAAGCACAAAACTGTTCCATTGTAGAGCTTCTTCTTTAGGAATTTCTGGGCTAAAATCTGTCTTTTTTATTACCTACTTTAAATTTGCCATCTTCTCCATTTTCTTTTTTTTTTCTTTCTTTCTTTTTTAAATTTTATTTATTTATTTTCTATGCATATGAATGTACTGTCTGCATGCAGGTTTGTGCACCCGTGTCGTGCAATGCCGTGAAGGTCAGAAGAGGGTGTCTGATTCCCCTGGAACTAGAGTTCTCCTGGAATTAGAGTTTCAGACGGTTCTCAGCCGCCATGTGGGTGCTGGGGATCGAACCTGGGTACTCTGCAAAAGCATTCGGCGCTCTTAACCGCTATCTCTCCAACCCAATCTTCTCCATTTTCTAAGGTGGTAGCTATCATGTGTGGGTATTATATGTTTGTCTTTTTAGCCTAACAACTCATGTTTGTTCTCTGTTTTCAATGATGGAACACTGTCATAATTCTGTAAATAATTCAACTCAGACTTTCTTTTTAGTTCTATGATCTTAAGTCATGTTAGTCTTCTTATACTGCTCTCCCATGACTTTTCATCTTCTTCTACTTTATTCATAAGTGTCTTGGTGCCAAATTCTATGGAAATTCTACAGATTCCTTTTATATATATTAATATTTACTATATATATTATATATATATTAATGATTAATAATTAATATATATATATAAAAGGAATAGTTTTTATTTTAATTTATTACTTCTTCCTTTTTTCACACAGGCCCATGCCACATACCCATGCTGGCCTGTTACTCATTCTATACCTCAAGCTGGTTTTGAACCATGGATATCTAGCTACTTCAACTGCCTGAGGGCTGGAACTGGAACTGCATTCTACCATGCCAGGCTAAAAAAATGTTTCATCAGCTGTAGCAATTTATAATATTTTTCTTCTTTTATAAGTTAAAAACATAAAGGCTTTATATCTTTTTGAAATTTTTATTGAATTTTTAAATTTTCATTAAGTATATTTTGATCATAATTATACCCCCTCCCTTATCTGCACTTTCCTTACTTCCCGGAGCTGAATTCATGTCCTTTATTACGTGTGTATGTGTGTGTGTGTGTGTGTGTGTGTGTGTAAAATATAGTTTTGTTTAGTTTTGTTTTTGGTGAGGCCTATTGAATCAAAGAAAGCTAGCCAGTAGAGATCGAGCTTTGAAGTCAATATCAGTTTGGTTCTCTTTATTCTGCAACTCCTGTTTGTATTGTCTTCGGCGATTAGGGTCATACCATCAAGTTCAGGGGAATAGACAAGAGCAGGAAATGGGCAGTAGTGTTTGAGGGTCAACAGCTTCAAAAAAGGGCCCATTCCTGGCATTAGGGTGTTTATTTGCTAGTCTATGGTGTCTAGTAGGGACAATGACCCCTTGTTATGGAGTAGCTATTATAAAAAATATATATATATATATATATATATATATATATATATATGTTTCTAAAGTTATAGATTGGCATATTACTTTTTAAAAGGCTTTTACTGTTAGTTTCCCCTCCTCACACTCCCTCTTCTTTCCTGCTTTCCCACTCCCCAACCCCTTCAGTCTTGCCTATTCCATTATTCCCCTTTCCCTATTTATAACACTGCATTCTATATTCTCTACATTAATGCCCTCTCCTTCCATGTCCCTGTACTACTTTCTTTAACTCTGTAGATTTTCTACTTGAAACATGTATACCAATGGATTCAAAGCTAGAACCCAGTTATGAGACAGAACATGTGATATTTCTTTTTATTTATTTATTTTTTTGCCAGGGGGGGGGTGGTTCACCTGGCTCATGGTGATTATTTTTAGTTCTATCCATTTACCTGTGAAATATGTAATTCATTTTTAACAGGTAAATAATATTTCATTGTGTAAATATACTGAACTTTCATTGTCGATTCATCAGTTGATGGCTGTATAGGTTGTTTATCATTCCTGGCTATTGTGAATACAGCAGCAATGAACAAGAATAAAGAAGCCTCTCTGTAGTAGGATACAGAATCCTTTGGGTATATGCGCAAGAGTGGTCTAGCTAGATCATGTGGGAGATCTACTTCTAGGGATATCTACTTCTGGGGACATAGTTTAATGTGGTAAAGGCAATATATCACAAGCCAACATCCTATTAAGTGGAGAAAACTAAGAACATTGCCAGTAAAATCAGGAACAAGCTATTCTTGTTCAATATAGTTGTTGAAGATTTAGCTAGAGCAATAAGACAAATGAAGATTATCTTCTTTTGTCTTATTGCTCTTGCAGAAGATGAAAATTGGAAAAGAAGAATCCAAAATATCCTTTTTCAGATGATGTGATTCTATTAAAAAAAAAGCTCCTAAAGAACCCACAAGAAAACTAGAGCTGCTAAACACATTTAGCAAATTAACAGGATATAAAATTAACACATAAATCAGTAACATTCCTATATACAACCAACAAACTTAAAGAGAACAAAATCAAGGAAATGATTTCAATCGAGGTAGCCTCAAAAAAAAAAAAAAAAACCCAACATAAAATATCTCAAAATAAATTTAACCAAGTAAGTGAAGGACTTTTATAATATAAACTTTAAGACATTTCAGAAAGAAATTGAAGAATATACCAGAAGATGGAAATACCACCCATGACCATGGATTAGTAGGATTAATGCTGTGAAAATGGTCATCCTACCAGAAGCAATCTACAAATTCAATGCAATACCCATTAAAATGACAACATAATTCTTCACATAAATTGATTCCTAGGGAGTCTTGCTAACTTCCTCTCCTTACAGAGAAAATGTGTATAAGCACTGATCTCTCATGAAAAATAATGTATTTGTTGCCATACCTAAGGAAATGTCTAGAACAAGGCTGACCTACTAAACCAGTCTTCTACCACTCTCTACCATTTCTATTTTGTGTTCATTAGACAGGGCTTCTTTATTTGCTTTAGAATCATTCCACTGTGCATTCCACTCTCTTCTATCTCTTCCCTTTGGCTAAGTTTACCTCGTCATAAGTACTCTCTAACAATTCTTCATCTAGCATTAATTTCGGTAATTCTCTAGGTTGTTCATCTCATTCTTCATTTTCTTTAGCTCACATAACTTTAGGTTCTCCTTTCAGCACCCCTTTTCAGTTGTTATTTGCTTTCTTTACTTTGACTTATGGACACTCTTGAATCTTGTATTTTTGTCTCTGAAGTTTTTCTTATCCCTTTCTTCCCTGTTAATAATTTCCTTCTTCAGTTCACCATTGCCATTCTTTTAAAAAATATTGTTAATGTATTTTTCTTTTATGTGTACGAGTGTTTGGTCTGTATTTATATAACTGCACCCATCTTGTGCAAAACCTAGTGAGGCCAGAAGAGGGACTCAGATCCCTTGGAACTGGAGCTATGGATAGTCATTGGCTGCCATGTGGTTGCTGGGAACAAAACTCAGCTCTTCTGCAAGAGCAGCCAGTGCTCTTAACCACTGTGCCATCCCTCCAGCCCAAACATTGCCACTCTTTTATATGTAACAATCACCTCCTGTAACTTGCTTCATCCAGTTGAATTTCACCTAAACATCGATCTTACACTGGAAACCCAGCATGTCATCTGGATTATTTATGACCCAGTAATCCTGAAAATTATTTGGCAAAATATGCTCACACATTCTTCTGGTTCTTAATATTGCTGATGAGTTTTAAAGATTTCAGTGGTAGGATTTCCTCTCTTATTATTACTAACAATGAAATTCTGTGTATGTATACATGTGTGTTTATGTTTTCTTGAGGGAAAGAGGCTGGGAAAAAAGGAGAGAGATAAGAATTGATTCCAATCATGTATAGGCTGAAGCAACAGGTTTGTTGGGTTTAGCTGCATACGACCATGGATTATAGGTTAGTTACAGGAACCTAGGTGACTCAAAGGCAACCCCTTCACTTTAAAGCCCACTTCAGCACGAGTAAAACTTATGCCAGCTACATCCTTGAGCTCCCTGTACAACTTGCAGGCAGATCCACTCCAGTCTTCTCTCCCCAGAAATAGTGTACTGTTTTTATAACCTTAGGGAGGAGTCTTGCAAATATTATTTTCTGAGGCATGTTGTTCTCATTAGCTTTCTGGGTCTTAAGGTCTTCCTTTTTCCTACAAAAAGGAATATTTCAATTAGGAAGAAATTGATAGGCAACAAAAATCAGTAAAATACTCAATACGGAAGGAATTAATGAGAAAGGAATTTTTTCTTGGGATGAATACTGACTCATCCTGTAGCACAGAAAATGATTGGTCATTTGATTGTTCCTAAAGGTAATTTCATTCATAATGTTTTAAGAATAAAACTTCAAAAACTCATGAAAATCAATAATAAATGTTATTCTCAATAGCAAATTAATGCCATATTTTGAACAAGTGTTTGGGGTTCACTCAAAGGAAATAAAATTGGACAGAATGGATATGGTTCAATCATCACTTGGTAGGAGTGCTGGCACAGAACAAATTATGCTTCTTATTGTTCTCTTATCCAAAATGTCACCCAAGCTACTTGTGGTGAGCACACTATGTCTGAAAAGTAAATGAACAGGTTTATATCTTTCTATTATGTCAGAATTTATTGAAAGGCAATGAACTCTCAAGGCATAATAATTTCAAAGGCAGCAATTTGCCAGATATTCCCTACTTTCCTTGATAGGCCTGGTGGGGGTGAACATAAGTTCTTTTATTCCAATTTTAATTACTAATATTAAGTCTCAGATCACATGGTACACATAGATTACAGAGTGACTCCAAAAGGTTAAGAAACTGCAGCAGAGTTCAAGCCATTCAGAAGTCCTGAGGAAAACTGATAGAGATGGGAATAGTCTCTGTGAGAGATGAGATCATCAATCCCTAGAGCGGTTGCTGTTGTAAGTCAGGCTGCTGCAGGTCACAGATGTGAGTGTGAAACTGCAGGGATGAGTGCAGCTGCAGAGAAGAAAGAGCAGGGCAAGTCCAGATAAAAGAACCGGCAGATACACAGCATGTCCAGACAGTTGAGCAGGAGCAGGGGCAGATAGCAGATGGGTACGGTTTGTTAACAGCAGGGGCTGCGTTGGGGATCAAGCTGAGCTGTAGTCCCTACAACAGCCAGGAAGGAGTCCTCTGTCTCAGTCCCTGACACATAGGCAAGGTGCACAGATCACGAGACAGTGAGGCCTGTGGCCATCTCAGTGCTAAGTGTCCAGCTCAGTATGGGGTCCAAGAGATAGTGTTGCATTCATTTATTTGTCTGCTGTGTCTGGTGAATTCCTGGGCCTGGTTTTCCTGATATGTTTTTAATATGTCCATGTACCTCTACAGTCCCAATCCAATCCATCCTGATCCATTCATAGCTGACACCATTTCCAGCCATAGGAATAAGCTTGTGCTGCACAGCTGGTGCTGGATCACGTGTCTCACTCTGGTGTGGTGTCATCCTCCATCCTCAAAATGGAGTCAAGTCTGTGTGTAAAATGGAGACTCCCAGAGAAAGACATGGTGTGAGAAACCACCATTCTGTAGAACATGGGAGAATTCAGAGCAGACATAGACAGATCTCAGGACTATTTAGCATTGATGGTCTCGTGTAGATTCTGCACAATCCCTACATTTAGTGTTCGGGTGGATTTTTCGGGACTATAACATTGGTACTTTTTGTACAAGGGACATTCTCCTTTCATTTCTGAATCTCTGTGGTTTTCTCTTCTCTCTCATAAACTGTTTGCAATTTCTTTGGGCAGTGAGCCATTCTGGTGCGTGATATAATTTGTTTTGTTCAGTGGTTTCTTATCATGCATAGATGAAGTGCCTTTTTATCACTCATTTAAATTATTGTTTTCCTCTGGTGATGGATTTTTCAGCTTCTGTGTTTACTTTATTACTTGTGACTGAGGCATGCTTTCCTATTGGGAACCCAGCAGAGGTTGTGTTTAGTATTGCTTCATCATCATTCACACCACACTCTCAGCAACATCCCCACACAAAGAGAAGCAAACGGTCTGTAGGTTACTTTCAGCAAAGCAGCTCCTGCTTTCCTCCAGCATCTACCTGCATGGAATCAATTGATTTTAGACTTTTATAACCTATATTAACATAGTTAATTTATTTTCTAGGCCCAATATTTTATGTGGAGATGCTTTTTCTTTAACTATAAAGAGGAAGGTGGTAAAATGATGTCAACATTTTTCTTCTTATCCTTTTCTTCCTAACTCAAATATGCTAGTAAAATTTTTATGAAATGCCAAAGTCATCTCTAATGATTTAACTGAGTTAGTAACCAATAGCCATATTTGAAAATTTCTCTAAATCAACTGAGGCTCCTGAGTTTCACACAGAGAGAAAGAGTGTGAGAGAAAGAGAGAGAGAGAGAGAAAGAAATGAGAGAGTGAGAAAAAATAAGAGAGCGAGATCCAAGCATACAGGGACACACACAACACAACATAAACACAGCACACACAGCATATACATAAACACAGCACACACACAAGCACATAAACAAACACAGCACACACATACAAGCACATGCACAAACACAGCACACACACAAGCACATACACAAACACAGCACACACACTAGCACATACACAAACACAGCACACACACTAGCACATACACAAACAGCACACACACAAGCACATACACAAACATAGCATACACACAAGAACATACATAAACACAGCACACACATAAGAACATACAGAAACACAGCACACACAAGCACATACAGAAACACAGCACACACACAAGCACATACAGAAACACAGCACACACACAAGCACATACACAAATAGCACACACAAGCACATACACAAATACAGCACACACACAAGCACATAAACAAACACAGCATACACACAAGCATATACAGAAACACAGCACACACACAAGCACATACACAAACACAGCACACACACTAACACATACACAAACAGCACACACAAGCACATACACAAACATAGCATACACACAAGAACATACATAAAACAGCATGCACATAAGAACATACAGAAACACAGCACACACATAAAAACATACAGAAACACAGCACACACAAGCACATACAGAAACACAGCACACACGAGCACATACAGAAACACAGCACATGCACACGAGCACTTACAGAAACACAGCACACACACACACACACACAAAAGCACATACAGAAACACAGCACACACACACACACACACACAAAAGCACATACAGAAACACAACACACACACACAGAGACCAAAGCATACAGAGATACACACAAGCACATACAGAAACATAACACACACAGGTGTGTGCACACACATGGACATTCATACACATACAGCAGAAAGAAGGAAAAACAAAGATGAAAAAATATGATATGGTTTTTTTCCAAGCTGCTAGCCTTTACATTTTCTTTCAATTTAATTCTAGTGGACCGGAATTTCATCATTAATTCAAAAGATTAAAGAATTAGAAGAGCTTGGGGTAGTCCTTAATCCTATACCTATTCCCTAGATTAAAAAAAATTAGAAATTGGGAAATAAAACCTCCCCTTGGTAAAAATCTCAAAAGAGAAGCACACTTCCTCCTCACTACTCTTCATCTACTACCTATTTCCTTTCATAATGCCAAAGGTCTAGCTAAAATCTTGATGATAGTGTAAGTATAATTCCATTGTTCATTCACATTCAAATATCATATGTTTCTTTATAAAAAGTGATAGTTTAGGTCCCTATAAACCATTTGACTCAGAAAAACATCTGGCCATCCTACAATATTTTAGCATCTAAGTAAGGTAAACTAAGTAATTAACTATCTTTACAAATCATTTATAGCAAGCAAGATGCAAGTAGTAGAATCATTCGTTGTCCAATCAAACATTGACTTACCTAAGTCTAGGTGGTAAAGGACAGACATGGAAGAACTACAACAGAAGAGGTTTCACTGCTGGAGAGTTGTTTGAAGCCCAAAATGATAGGAATCAATAATAACCACAACATGTAGACTTCATCACACATGTGGAGATAAAGTAAAATAGGTGAAAAGATAGAAGCACACAGAAAGTGCTCAGCAAATAGCAGCAAACTGATTTTAATGGTGACAAGAATAGCAGTATTTTAACTCCAATATATGTTTAGGAGTTCACATTTTTCCCTTTAATTTTATATTACTCTAAAATATGAATATATACCTTCTACCCATATACATTAATTACCATGTCTGAAAGTAAGTAGTAAGCTAATTCTAGGGCTCATTAAGAGATTCACATTATACATCACAGTTGCTTTCAGATAGAAAGAAATATAACAATAACATTGCTCAACTTGCCTTTCAGCTGGGGGATTTGGTACTAGCATCCACATTGTTTTGGGGGGACTGTGTTACTTCACTTAGCATATATCAGAGTTACCATACAGTTTATTCCTGTAGGACATAATTCTGGTACGTATATGATGTTTATATAGGCATATTTTGGAGTAACACAATTGGGAGGGAACCACAACGACATAATGACCAGGTCAAAGAACAGACTGATATAGTTAAATTCTGCCCAAAACAATAAACCTTTGCAGAGAAAAATTTTAAAAAGACTGAGAGAAAGATGCAGGACATGTATAGCAGAATGCATGATCTGGGGTAGGGTGGGGGGAAGGGAAAGGGGAATATGTCTAAATTGAACTGAAAAATGATGTCTGAAATACACAAAACATCAACCAAAGTTATTATATTAAAAAAGAATACCAGTATTGTATGATTTGTTCACATCATTCTTTTGTTATGAATTGAAAAGTTGAAACTTCCTTTTGGTCAATTCTCATAAGATTCTAAAACATTGTTGAGTGGTGGCTAGAGAAATGGCTCAGCTTTTAAGAGCATTTGATGCTTTTGCAGGGACCTGAGTTCAGTTCTCAACACCCATGTCAGATAAAACTTTCTCTCTCTCTCTCTCTCTCTCTCTCTCTCTCTCTCTCTCTCTCTCTCATAATAAAACAATAATGAAGTAAAGATTATCAGGTGGTGAAGAATAATCGAGTATTTGAGTTTCATAAAGTCAGAACAAATAATCATAGTAAAATAATAAGAAATAAATTATAAATTTACTTTAATTTCATTCCTTAAAAATAATGTACGTTCCTACTGAGGCAGGAGAATGCTCTCTGTAGGAATTAAGGGAAAAGCACTCATGATAAACTAAAAGTCCCTTCATATGTTTCAGTGAGAACAGAGGCCAGAGTTGAAAGAAAGAGTAAGAGTTAAAATGGCACAGTCTGGAGCCTTGAGGGAGATGAGCAAGCATGCTTCTTGCTGAGTATCAGATAACCAATCTAACAGACAGTGGAAGGTTAGGGGTCAGGGCCAATGACAATAGGCCAGGTGCCCCTGCCACCCCACACACACCCCAGGAGCCCTTTAGGAACATATATAAAGGACAACTCTCTTTTAATATATTCTTGGTTTTAACGCAGCTGCTTGGAGCAGACTGAATTACAAGGAAGGATGGCTTTTAGCGAACATGCACTCACTTCAAAAAGGACTCCAGACAACCCAGTAGACAAGGAGCTAAATAGGAGGTAGCTAAGAAAGACTGCAGCTACATCTCAGTGGCTATGATAGAGATGATTCTTTGTCTTGGTGAAGTGAAAAGATTATTATGAAAATGTGAGGGAAAAAAGCTTAGTATAATTAGCAGCACTAGAAACATCTACAAAGCCAAAGGGAAGTAACTCTGGCCAAGTCACCAACAGCTAGCAGAGAGTCAGGCTCAAATATAGAGTCACAGCTGGACAAAGGGGCTTCTAATACTTCTAGCTGGATGCATATAGCATGAGTATCACATGATCGTGCCCCTAGTTGGGTTAGGAGGACATCCATATAGTATGTGGGTCTGCCATTTATTTGCTCAGTCCATGGAAGCTCAGAGAATGAACCAAACTTAATTAAGATTACATCAGCTTTTGTACAGTTTCTACCTAAACAAGGAACTTCAAGGGTTTTTTTTTTTTTTTTCCTTTCTTGGAAACCCCTCCCATTTCTGGGAGTTCCTCTCACTTTTCCTCAGTTTATCACTTTTCTGTAATAATGCCTGCTCTTGCATCACATGCTCTCAAGACCGTGTGCATCATTAATCTCCTTTGGCATTAGACAGCCAGCTTGGAGCCACTGCCCCAGCTCTTCTTCGATGAGTCTGCCTTGCATCGTAGGTCCTTAAGTCATGCACAACTGGGCTATAAAAGATCCCATAACTCTCAAAATCCTGCATCACTATTGCCTTGAAAGAGGAATGGATAATTCCTCTGCCAAAGAATAAACGTTTGGGAATTTAGTAAATGTATTCCATAATACTTAAGAATTTGAATTTATCAGTCACTGCAAATAATAACTTGAACAAAATACCTTCTCCTCTGTTTTGTGAGTTAGAGATAATGGAAGAAATCAACTAACACAATTGTGAGGATTATTTAAAAGAGAGAGAGAGAGAGAGAGAGAGAGAGAGAGAGAGAGAGAGAGATAGTTCATCTCATCTCATTCCCTGGCATGCAATTACACAACATTAATATGACTGATATGAAGACTATTACTGATCTTCAAATGGTGGTGATATATTTTTGTAAATTGTTCTTGGATTATTCACTGTCTTATTTCCTCCTGTTTACTTGATTCTTGACCATCAACTTGCACAAAACGAGATATAACCAAAGTTTTGTGCTATTTAGTTTATTTGAAAAAAACTCAACCTAAATATGCCTGTTACATCTTGTTAAGATTCAAGAATGCTGAAGAATCGCATAGTCCATAGTCATCAATTTCTTTCCATCATGGTGTTAGGGAGCCTCCACATAATCTTGGCTTCTATACCAAGAAATGAGGTTTTCTGATATGAAGTATGCTAATTTTTAACTCAACACTTATTCTTTTTCTTGATGAAAGAAAGTGAAATTATTGTTATCGTTTGAAGGGTGATGGATTAGGATGATGTGATGCACAAGGGGCCACCATCAGTGTCCACATCAAGTCAATGTGATGTGAGGTGGGGGAGCCATCAGCATCAGGTGAGAGAGTGCAGGGCACACATTCCAGGATGAGCTGTTGTTGAATTTATTTTTCTTTAACCTCTGAACTTATGCCTATCTATACTGCCTCCAGCTGTATATTAAACTTGTATAATCCAGTTCTTTCTTCTGTCAAGAACATCTGCTTACCATCTCCTCATTACTAATTGACCCTTCAAAGACTGTCAATAAATTGGAATTAAATGTTTTAATGGAAGGTGATTTATTTCAAGTCCTCCTGACTTTTTGTTGCTGAAAATTCCTATTTGCTGAATCCTTATTCATTCTTTGTGCCTTGTGCATAACCTTTTGTTTACTTACCCGAACTTAGCTAAAAATAAGAACTTTAAAAGTGCAAAGTTTGTAATAAAAGGTCATCTTTTATAAACATTTGGAAAATTAGTTTATGCTCCAGAAGAAATTTGAGCCATGACTTAAATGTGCTCTATTAACTCTTCATAATTCCTTTGTATACTTAAAGGTATGTTCTCTCATCATTTTTCCCACTAAATTCTATAAGCTTTAATCTAGGCATATTCTTCATGATGAAAGGCATAGACTTGGAAACAAAAGCTATTTTACAGGAAAATCTATGTTCTGTTTTATCAAGGTATATGTTTTATTATATTCAATTAAAAAGAATGAAATGGGGAAACAACAGTTTATCTGGTTGATAAAAAAGAAACCAAGCCCTATGCTTTTTTTTTTATTAATATAGAAACACTAAGGCTGTTCATCAAAAACATATGAAAACCTGTTTCATAAGCTTCATATATATGAATATTTATTTTATATTAAAGGTTAATATAGGAAATTTTTTTAATTTAAAAAGTTTAATATAGAAGACTTATCCAGGGAGACACACTCTGTAGTTCCTTGTTCTCCAAAACTGAGCCAGCTGTGCCCTTTTGTGTACATTGCATTCTGTTGTGTGAAGAAGGTAAAAGTTGAGGGATGGACTATTCTTTCTACCCCCTGTTCTGCTGTGTTCCAGGAGCTGTAGATGTAGATGATCCACTGTAGATATGTCATTTAGGGCTTGGAACCTCTCAGATATGTATTCCCTGTATGTAACTAGTTGTGGAACTCTGTCATAGCCTCCATATGATATAAAAAGAAGCTTTTTTGATGAGTGGTATAGTGTATACTTGTCTATAAATAAATATCCATAGTTACCATATAATAAGAAATTTCATTTATCTAGAGACATGCCAGAGATAGGATTTTCTCTAAGATTTATGTCCTCTTCAGTTACGTATATTTCTATATATTTACACTCTCACCCATCCAGAAGGTTTTAATTCCAATTAGCTAACTATTGATTTCCCCCTAGATAAAAGTGCCATTACTCTTCTAATAGAGATAGTTTCTCTGCCAGTGATTGTGGTTAAACCACTGATTTTCTCTGTTAACAGCTTTTATAGTATCCTCTAGCACTATGAGAACTAGTCTTTAGGGAGAAACTTCCAGGTTGGTATAGGGACCATTGTGGAAGTGGGGACAAAAAGTGTGTAACAGCCAGGTTTTGTGCATGAACATAAGGAAACAGAGGTATTCAGGCCAATGGATGCTAATATGAACATGTAACAATGGTGACAGCGTGGACAAGACCCATGACAACTCAATCAAACAAAAACCTAGCACAGAACAAGCAAAATGCCTGGCAGGTTCCAACCTTAGATTAGGAAATATTGACTGCTGATTACTGCTGTGTGAGGCAGAGTAGATATAGAGTAGAAACTGTAGATAGGCTGACTAGACTTCAGTGGATGAACTTGTACTGAATGACATCTGGGTGCAAATGTTTAATCAGAAAGGACTTAACACGCTATCTGGTAGGAGGAGCTATAAGGGGCTATGGATGGGGGGTTTAAATTTGATTAAGATCTGTTATGTGAAATACAAAAAAAAAAAACCCTCAATTTTTTTAAAGTTTATGTACAGTTACAGTTACCTGAGATAATCTTCCTCCCAGAAGCCATAGATGACCAAATAAAAATTCAATGACACTTGTGGAATACCTCTCTTCAAGTCATTGGTGATTGCTGTCTTGGAGAACCTCCAAAGAGTACAGACTATTGTCGTTGCTCTTAGATGCCCATAAGTATCTTATAAATCTACTGCTTAAGATATCACACTCTGGTCACAGGACATGGAGAAATTAAGTTGGGGACAAGAAGATGCTATGTAGACTACTAGGAGGGAAAAGTCAGATAAGATATACCCAAGGGTGCAATAGTGCCATGAATAGTATGAGAATAAACAAGCTCTTTCTGGTTTGATTTATTGCCTGCTCTACAGGAGGAAATGTATATTTCCTGATGTAAATCTGGCCAAGAACCCCTTGTTAGAAAGCTATTTGGCCCCAGGAGTCAACCTACTACTATTATTTTGCTAAATGGACATAGTATTACACTTCCTTCTATATTCTTATCTCTGTACTCATAGATTAATGCAACATTCAGACATCGGAGAACTCTCTTTGTACAGAAGTTAATACAGAATCTCATAATTGATTAAAATGCTGAGAATAAGTGTTTATGGAGTTCTCAGTAATAAGTGGGATATCTATATTACACCTCCTCATGGAAGGGAGTTTGGAAACATTGTAAGAGTCAAAGGCTGTGGAGGAATGGCACAAAACTCACAGGTGCCATTGTTGCCTGCCTAAGACCTGAATAAGATCAAGCCAATCAACAACTTAACATGGAGTGGGAAGGGAATCATGAGCCCACCCTGTATATTTAGGAGCTCCTGACAGTTGATGAATGCTGGAAGAGGAAGAAGGAGTGATTTTTTTTAAGGGTGTGATCCCTGATAGGTAGATCACATTCCAGCAGAGGACCCCACATCCATGAGTATATGGGTGGCATTGGACTCCCATAGTTATTTAAAAAAAATGACAAAATGATAAGAGAGGTGTGAGGGCTTCCAGTATGGATCTGGATGTGGGCACAGTTAGTGGAAGGATTTAGGGGTGGATATGATCAAAATGCATAAATGTATGAAGTCCTCAATGAATTAATAAAAATACTGTATTAAGTGTATTAATATTCATTACTATTTTTTGTCCTTTTGTTCACTTAATCTTAACTATGACATTGTATTTTTAGAATTTATTATAGTTAAGAATTTATCTTCTTATATAGTGAGTATTGTGTCTTCCACAAAATTTGAGTTCCATAAAGACAGAAGCTGTCTATTTTTCTGGAAACTGGAATCTGACATGAAGTACATAATGCAGAAATAAATTTAACTGCACAAATGGAAAGTATTTGATTTGTGATTTTAATCATGGAGATACACAATTGCTACTTTCCTATTACATTTCAAAACTCATTTTTTTAACCCATTAAAAGATTTCTGTTAAAAGAAAATACTAAGTGGATTTTATGTATTAAGTCATTTTATGTTCTGTATATGTTAACTCAAATTTGATGATCTACTTCTAAAAGGAAAGCCAAGCCCTAAGAAAATGTGATGTGGCAGAGATCTGTTTTTGAAGAGTACAGGTGATTGCTGAGATTGGCAGGAGCTAGGAAATCAGGGATCCTTTGTTATGCTACTTAGATTCTCATGCAGAAATTCCTAATGGTACAAGCGTGAAATAACTTCTCTTTTTGAAGGTAATGATTCTGTGGTGTTTTGGAGCTCTAGAGAGCAC
Organism: Rhizomys pruinosus; assembly: GCA_009823505.1. NCBI lineage: Eukaryota > Metazoa > Chordata > Mammalia > Rodentia > Spalacidae > Rhizomys > Rhizomys pruinosus. The sequence continues at coordinate 180,199 of VZQC01011670.1, read as the reverse complement.
TATAAAGCTGGGAAACACAGGTACCACTTTAAGATAAATTTAGATGATGTATATCAGAAAGTTAACATTACAACTTTTAAAATCTTTCTGCAATGGCTTACAACTTTTCCTATAATAAGCATGCAAATAAATAGTTCTCAAATTTGTAGCAATAAAGAGTAATTCCCTTACAATATGAAATTTCAGGAGCCTAAACAGGTTAATTTCTTACCTTTTATTTCAGCAGGCAAGAAATATAACTCCCTGAAATATTCATATTAACACAGTATCGTAAGTATGTTGTAACTCTTTGTAATATACAAAAATAGTGTTTGTAAGGTCATAGCCCACCTAAGTGAGGGCCTCCAGGAAGCCAACGCAAGCAGAAGTTCTGAAAAATAATTGCCCTGGACAGTGTTCCTACAATCTGAGGAAAAGTTGCTACAACATCCTCACCTGGAGACCAGAACACAGGCCCGGGTTTCTCTCATGATGCTCCTTCTGATACCAGCCACAGACCCACCTATGCCCTATTCCCCATTCCTCGCCCCCACTTCCTTGTACACTCACTTCTTTATATGCCTGAGTTTAAAACCTCTACTTGGGGCCATTCTAAAGCTGGGCATCCTGATCCCGACACAGGCAGGCCTGCCATCATTCACCAAATAAGTCCTAAATCATCTGCTCATGCCTCAAAATGAACCTAACAGTGTAAAAATAATCTAAAGTTTATTATCTCCTAATTTATTTTTTATGTGCTCCAAAGACTGGAAGATATCTTTTAAATTTAAAATTTAAAATTTAAATTTAAATTTTTATTTAATTTACATTTAAAAATATAAATTCCAGCCTGGGGTTGAGCACGCCTTTAATCCCAATATTTGGGAGGCAGAGGCAAGTGGATCTCTATGAATTTAACCCTGGTCTACATAACAAACAGGCAGTCTCTGTCTCTCAAAAAGAACAAGTTTTATATATGTGTGTGTGTGTGTGTGTGTGTGTGTGTGTGTGTGTGTGTAGATAGACAGATATGCAGTTTTCACCTCAAAATACAGCGTTTACCTCAAAAAGAAAAAGAAACAGTTTATTTTTGAACCACATGACAGTGACTACACAGAGAGAACCCAGATTCAGCCTGGTCCCATATTTCAGTTCTCTATGACACCATTACTGTGTTTGGGGTTATGAACTTTCATCTTAAGTTGAAAATCAAAATAAGGACTTTGCAACTGACCTAAGCCTTTTAATATTTTGCATATTCTTCAAGCCCATTTGCATATCAACTTCTCTATGATCCCTCCTCCAGCAAACTACTGATCTGAATTCTGACAATGCATATGCTCTCTATGACAGTATAAAAACCATCACGGATAGAACTATAGCTCCACAGTATGACCTTCAGCAGCCTGAAGAGTGTTGACAAAATAAACAGCTTTTAACTGAAAGGAATAAAAGAAATGGATTATCTGGAGCCAAATACGAGTGACCATGGCCCGGGAACACAGATTTAGGTCTCCCCAAATACTGTGTTCCAGTATGGAAACACTTTTATGGAGTTTTTAGAGTCACAGAACAAAGACTAACAATAAACCATGACACTCTTCAAATACATAGGTGGATACTGTTATAGGTGGCAGAAATAAAACACTCTGACCTAATCAAGGTTTTAAATGATTTTAATAATGGCTAGATGCATCTCTCAGTTCAGGAAGAGGAATTGTAAGAGAGGCCCACACTGACTCCATTTTGAGTATAGCCACCATTTTAAGCAGTCACTGGAACCTTCCCAATTCGGGGGGGGGCGGATGTCAGTTACTCAAGGTTCATTGGAAACTGACCTTTTCCAGATGAGGTCAGGCCTCCAGAACATCTAACTTAAACTTGTTAAAGATAACTGTTGGTATGTGAGGGCAGGTGGACTGAACCATTCCTCATTCCAGTGGCAGGATTGTGTCTAAAGATAACTGTTGGTATGTGGGGTGCTGGTGGGCTGACCTAACCATGAGCTGGAACCCTGCTATTATCCAATAAGGCTAGAAGTTACCCAAACTCCACTAAAAATACCCTAGACCCTGTATAAAAGGCCTGCGAGCCAAGTTATCAGGGTCGGAGTCTTTTTCCTCCCACCCCAGCATGCTGGTTTACTTTTTCCTGAAATAAAGTCTTGGTTTTCCATCCTTCAGTGTGTCTGGTGTGGATTCTCAGACCCTAACAGAATGACCCGGACCTTACATTGAAGACAGCATACATAGGTTACTTCTGTCATGACAACACTGACGCAGCATTAGGCGATCCTTGGTAAGCCTGAAACTAAAGCAAACAGAAGCTCAAGGAAATTCCAGTGGTTATACAGTGGCCCAGGCAAACAGAAGTACAACTTAATGGTCAACCACAAAGCAAGAACAACAGAAGCTAAGGTCATAGCAGGGGCAGGGGCAGGTAGGTTCTGGGAACTCATCTTGAGACGGGGAAAGAAACTCAACTTATTAAAATGGGGGTAAACTTAAGATGGAGTCAACTTAGTTCAGATGATCTATTGTTTTCAGATACATTCAGTAGGCAGGACATGGCAAAATCGAATGGGAGGTTTTGTACTATAAGTCTAAGACACTATCTGGTGACATTCTTAGCTTTTTGATTGGTTAAATCTGGTGTTCTGCTAAGTTAACTCATTTCCAAAGGATTTTTATTTGTTAGTCCAGGGATATTAGGTCAGAATCAGAGGTGGGAAAGGAGTGGCTATTTAGGGGACTAAACTGGGCCCAAGATAAAATGTATTGAAATTATTGAAATGTTAATCAGCTGGTCAGCCTTGCAGAAACTTTCATTCAGAAGAGTTTCCGTGGTCCCTGAGGGACCTTAACTCTGGCCAAATCAAGATTCAGAACTTTGATGGTAAAAGGAATTTCAAGATTAGGCAGTGTGATGAAAAGTTGAGATTTCATTAAAGATATCTTGATAGGGACTGGTAAGATGGTTCAGCTTGTAAAAGCTCTTGCCACTCAAGCCTGGTGATGTGAGTTCAATTTCTCAGATCCACATAAGGTGAAAGGTGAGATGGGACCTCACAAAGTTGTCCCCTGACCTCTACATTGGTGCCATGCTAGGTTCACGCACCTGTACACATATATCACATGGACAGTAATAATAAATAAAATATTTAAAAGAGATATTTTAATATAGACTTAAACATGGAAGTTAAAGGAGAAAAAGAAATGATCAGAAAGAAAATGACAGACACCCAATAGCAAAGACGTGGACTTCTGTAAAAGAGAGCTAGTTTGTTGTTAAAAGAAATCTGTAACATGGACATTTTTACTATATTAATTTTCCCAATCCATGAGCATGGAAGGTCCTTCCATTTTTTGATGTCATTTTCAATCTCCTTTTTCAGGGGTTTAAAATTTTTGTTGTAGAGATCTTTGGTATCTTTGATTAGGTTTGTTTCCAGGTGTCTTGTTACTTTTGAGGTTATTGTGAGTGGGAAGGTCTCCTTGTATTCCTTCTCCACATGTTTATTGTTGGTGTAAAGAAAGGCTACTGATTTTTCTAGGTTGATTTTTGTAGCCTGACATTTTACTAAAACTCTTAATCATTTCTAGACATTTTTCTGGTGAAGTTTTTAGCATCCCTTAGGTAAACTATCATATCATCTGCAAAAAGGGATAGCGTAACTTCTTCTTTTCTGATTAATATTCCTTTAATTTCCTTCTCTTGTCTTATTGCCCTAGCAAGTGTTTTGAGCACTATGTTGAAGAGGAGTGGTGATAGGGCGTAAGATTTTGCCAGGTTCCCTCCTTTAAGTGAAATGGTCCCAATTTTTCTCCATTTAGGATGATGTTGGCAGTGGGTTTGTTATATATGGCTCTGATCATGTTGAGGAATATTCCTTTCAGTACTATTCTAAGACTTTAAACATGAAGGGATGCTGGATCTTGTCAAATGCTTTTTCTGCATCAATTGAGATGATTGTGTGGTTTTTGTCTTTCAGTCCATTTATGTGTTTTATGATATTTATTGATTTACGTATGTTGCACGAGGGTGCCCAAAGTCCTCAAGAAGGTGATAAAAGAAAAAGTTGACAACAACCTACAAGACATAGGTGTAGGAGGAGACTCTCTAAACCAGACAGCAGCCACACTGGAAGTAAGGTCAACAGTTGACAAATGGGACCTCATAAAACTCAAAAGCTTCTGTACAGTGAAAGAAACAATCAAGGAGGTGAAAAGAAAACACACAGAGTGGGAAGAAATCTTTACCAGTGACACATCTGACAGAGCATTAATGTCAAGAATATATAAACTACTCAAAGAACAAAGAAGTAAGAAGACAAGGAGCTGGAGAGATAGCCTAGCAGTTAAGAGCACCGACTGCTTTTGCAGAGGATCCAGGTTTGATCCCCAGCACCCACATGGTGTCTAAGAACCATCTGTAACTCCAATTCCAGGAGAACTCCAGTTCCAGGGGAACCTGGGACCCTCTTCTGACTTCCGCGGCATTGCACAACATGGGTGCATAAACCTAAATGCAGACAGTACATTCATACACATACAAAAAGAACTAAAATTAAAAAAAAAAAAAAGAATTGAAGCCTTAAAAAAAAAGAAATGTTTAAAAAAAAAAAAAAAAGACAAATTACCTACTCAAAAGATGGAGTAAAGAGATGAACAGAGTCTTCACCAGTGAGGAATTAAAGATGGCTGAGAAAAATCTTAAAAAGTGTTCATCATCATTAATAATTAAGGAAATGCAAATTAAAACAACTCTCAGTTATCATCTCACTCCAGTATGGCTAGCTAAGATCAAAAAAACAAAAGACAACAGATGCTGGAGGGGTTGTGGGGAAAGGGGAACACTCATCCACTGCTGGTGGGAATGTAAACTTGTACAACCACTATGGAAAGCAGTGTGGCGAACACTTAAAAGACTCAGAATGAGCTTACCACCTGACCCAATCATACCACTCCTGGGTATATAACCCAAAGACTCATCCTACCGCAAAGATATATGCACATCCATGTTTATTGCAGCTCTCTTCACAATAGTGAAGAGTTGGAACCAACCCATATGCCCCTCAACAGACAAGTGGATGATAAAAATGTGGGACATCTACAAAATGGAGTACTTTCAGAAGTAAAGAAGGATGTCATTATGAACTTTGCAGGTAAATGGATGGAGCCCAAAGCCATTATGCTGAGTGAGGTGACACAGTCTCAGAAAGACAAATGCAGAATGGTTTCCCCTCATTTGTGGATGCTAACACCAAATCCCCCAGATGAAAGGCAAGCTGAATTACAGTATGGTTATATATTTGTTTATCTGAAAGGAGCTATGTTGTTATAATGTGAATCTCTCACTGGGCTCTTGAATCTACCCACCAGTTATTTTCAGACTCTGTAATTACTGTATATGGGTGAAGAGTATGTATCCATATTTTAGGATAATATGAAATTAACAGAGGAAAATGTTAATTCCTAAGCATAAACAAGACTGAGAGAAAGATGCAGGACAGTTATGGCAGAATGCATGATCTGGGATGGGATGGGGTG
>VZQC01011670.1:94844-173055 GCA_009823505.1 Rhizomys pruinosus | reverse complement strand
GGAGTTCAAGGCCAGCCCGATCTAAAAAGTGGGCTCCCGGCCAAAAAGGAAAAAAAGGAGACCCCCTCTCAAAAACACCTAAAAAAAAAAAAAAAAAGAATCACCTCACCTCTACCCCTCCATTCAGCTAGAAGTCAGTAAAAGTGCAACACAAGGAACTGGCATTTCTCCAGGAATCTCATGCTAAGGAAAGGCCAAGACTGAAGCCAGTTGACCATAGAGGGGCAGTTTATGTCCGGAATTCCTCCTAGTTATGAAAACTCATTTGACTTCCCTGCAGGAGAGGCTGGAGCCCAGACAATGATAGGCCAGAGCACACTTTGATCAAGACTGCATAGCAACACATATATATATCTTTTGCCTTCTATCTAGAATTGAGCCTCATGGTAGGGCTCTGGAAGACATATTGTGAGGTGGTCATTCTACTCTTTTTCTTCTTCTTTCCAGTATAGCCATACCAAATGAATCTCATTTTTCTGCTTTTTACCATTCCTTGTTTGTTAATTGGCTTACTGATGCTGAATGGGTGAGCTTCACTTGCTAGGGCAGCCAGGGTCAAGGCTATGAACCTAGTAACTTCAGTGACTGTATATTCCCTATTATAGATCTTTGTGCTCTATAATCTGCAGCAAACAATTGAAGCAGATTTCACATGGAAATTTACTTGATCTTGCCTGATATATATATTATATAAGAATTTTGTATGAGACTACTTAAATAGATGTAAAAGTTAACCCTGGTGTCTAGGTATGGCCTAATATACAGAAAAGCCTTTCAAAAATAAAGTATGTGTTTCTGTCCATAGCTATCCACACACAAGTACATTTGAATAAAGGATTGTGCCGAGGGTGAACCTATGGAGAGTGAAAAAGCTCCAGCTTAGATTTCCTGACAACCTTAAATCTTTCTAATAAAGAATCTTGTATATTATTTAAAACTCTAATCACTCTTTCCCCAGGTCTGGGTGAACTGAATGTGTCACTATTAAAATCACAGCAGTCATTCTAACATAAAAATCACCAAGGGAAAAATGAAAATATGAATGCAATAAGATTTTTTCACACTCTATAAAGTTTTTCCTCTTGTTAAGCTTTAAAGATTTTCTAGTGTTTGCCCATATTAGCACTATTTCTAAAATATATGACAGTTGTTAGACTGCCTCCTGTAAATGAAGTGCAGCAGATGCAGTCTCTACACTACCTATTACAAATGAAATCATTTAGAAAGTGAAAATATGGTCTGTATTGGCATTTTTCCTTTAATGTTATCTGAACTGTACAACTTTGGGAACAAGTTCTCTCCTTGTTTTGTTTTTCGTGAACATTCCTGCTTATTTTGGGAAGAGAAATGTCGAGTCCAAGGGCAATGACAACATGAATTCCTCTTCATTTCCCCTTGCTTATGTCACCATCTTCCCTCTGCTGCCTTTCAAGTTAGTGGTAGGATTTTGTCTATAGGAGAGTTTGTACTGATATATTATCACCATGATGCTTAGCTCTATATCTTAAAAGAATGTATTTTATTTTTGTTTGTATTCATATGTGCATTATCATGTTAACATATGCATCTGTATGCAGGTACCTGCAGAGGACAGTTGGTCACAACCTGCAGGATGGGCATGTTGGCAGCACAATTCTAGTCCTTTATTAGAATAACAAGCACTCCTAACCACTGAACTCTCTCTCAAGGCCACCAAAAGTATCTTTCTATTTCTGTAAGTGGGAGATCCAGCAGAAAATTACATGAAGGTTTCCCTGAAAAAAGCAAAACATAAAACAACAAACCCATACCAATGGTGGCTGGAGGCAGAGCTAAAAGGAGGGTGGACTTGACTATTCTTGGCAAACCGTGAATCCATGTTTTCCATGGTGACCAGGAGGCAGAATCCCCCAAATGAGTACAGTTAACTCCACAACAGTTCTGATTGGCTGGAGTATCTTATTAGATGTCTTTACTTTGGAAATCTGAAATAAACAAGTGTATTGTAGCATATCTGTCTCCTCAGATAAAACATTCCATCTTGGAGGCAAGCTCTTAAGACTCATGGTATTCCAAATGGTGATAAAGCATTCTATCCTTCAGGGAAGCTCATTAAGCTCAGGAGATAAAGAACTAAAAATCAAGCCAGGCTTGGTTGTTCATGCCTTTAATCCTAGCACTTGGGAGGCAGAGGCAGGCGGATCTCTGTGAGTTCAAGGCCAGCCTGCTCTACAAAGTGAGCTCCATGCCCAAGCGGGTCTACAGGGAAACCGTCTCAAAAATACCAAAAAAAAAAAAAAAAAAAAAAGAACTAAAAATCTTTGTCTGAAACTGACAAGGTTTTCTAGGTGCCTTCTTTCCACAGCATGCACAAGCTCAAAGGACTGCTAAGAGATGCCCAGACCACCAGAGCTGTCTATAAGGCTCTCCCTTCCACAAAACTGCCTAGAAGAGGCAAAGACCAGACCAGCTGTCACACCAACCAAGAAGATGTGCCCACCAACCAAGCTGCCTGGAAGCCACAGGGAATAGCTCAGCTGCCCAGAAAAGTCAGTGTCCAACTGTGGCTGCCTGCAAATTCTGCAGTAAGCTGCAGGGTTCCAGCTTTCATGAGAGGCCATCCATGCTATGCTCTTGCTTTTGGTAATGCAGATGCTTAAAATAACTTCTGCTTCTGTAAGCAATCCTTCACCTGTATTGGAGTAACTCCTTATAAGTTTTTTGAGTTATAAGTAACTCAGAAAAACTCATTGGTTCATGCATTTTTAGTTCTGCCATTGACTCTATGTCTAAAGTGAATAGACTTTTGTTCCCATCTCCCCAGGAGTACTTTCATGAGACACTGTTAAAAATTCAATCTTTTTCACTTTAAAACCCCTCCATAAATTTAAGAAAGGAAAGCTTATATTGAAAATATTAAATGGTATGAAGTACAGTTATTGTTAGTTTATTTAATATTTCTAAACATAAAATGCTGAAAATTCCATATGACTGTAGTTTATAGCTTGGCTATTGGTGATAAAGGGCCACTAAGAATCTTTGGTAATGTAGATTTAGAACTCAAAGTTCTGGTGAAAGAATTTTTTTTTAATTTTTATTTATTTCTGTATGTGTATCAATGTACTGTCTGCATGCAGGTCTGTGCACCCGTGTCGTGCCATGCCACAGAGGTCAGAAGAGGGTCTCGGATTCCCCTGGAACTGGAGTTCTCCTGGAATTGGAGTTTCAGACGGTTCTCAGCCGCCATGTGGGTGCTGGGGATCGAACTCGGGTCCTCTGTAAGAGTGGTCGGCGCTCTTAACCGCTAGGCCATCTCTCCAGCCCCGAAAGAATTTTATTTTAAGAACAAAGCTCCATTCTCAAAGTAGTCTTGTTTCCATGACATTCAGTTCAAGAAATAATTTGTAATTGGTGGACAGACATTCATGAACGAACACATGAAAGCAAAAGTAGATTTCCTTTTAGTTATCAGGTGACCATAGCATAACTTAGGGTCAGATTAGGAGCAAGGTGTCTTCAGTTTTTAAATAAATTGACTCCTATATATGTGTGTGTATATATATGTGTACATGCATATATCCGTATATTATTATAGCATGTGTACATGCATATATGTGTATGTGTATATACATGTATGCCTATGTATATGTGTGGATGTATATGTATGTATATATGTGTGAATATTTGTATGTACATTTGTAAGTATAACTGTTTCTATATATTGTGCATGTGTGTGTTTATGTGAGTATATATCCATTTAGGGACATAGTACAAACAATTTGGATTTATTTTATTTTATTTTATTAATTTTTATTTATTTCTGTATGTGTATGAATGTACTATCTGCATGCACGTTTGTGCACCCATGTTGTGCAATGCCGCGGAGGTCAGAAGAGGGTGTCGGATTCCCCTGGAACTGGAGTTCCCCTGGAATTGGAGTTTTAGACGGTTCTTAGCCTCCATGTGGGTGCTGGGGATCGAACCCGGGTCCTCTGTAAGAGTGGTCTGCGCTCTTAACCGCTAGGCCATCTCTCCAGCCCACCATTTGGATTTTAAATGATTGAAATATTCCTCAAGTATGCAATTTGGATCAAAATGTATATTATGAAAATGAATACATTATTCTAACAGTCTCTTCTAGACAACATTATATTTGACAACAACTCATGTAGTAAAAACACAAAATATAAGCATGGATCTGATATGTATTTTTATGGTTTTCCAGTGTGTATAAACCTCCAAAAAGTGGTCCTTAAGGTCAAATGTTTCTCCAGAGACCAAGTAAATGGTGAGTGCCACTACAGTCTTATTGCACATATCTTTAATGACCTTCTCTGGAACAACAAAGTTGTTTAGTGGCCAATTCTGAGGGGAAATGATTATTTCCTTTATCAGTTTCTATCTGTAGTAAACTTTGCTTTCTTATCTTTCCTAATGTCCCAACCACATTATGTTTAATTCTGATGCTGATGATGGCAAAACCTTTGTACTTCCAGTACTACTCTTGGTGATAACAGAAATGTTCCTGACGATCTCAAGGTTCTCTCTGTAATTTAAAATGAAAAATGAAGTCAGTTCCAGCTCGAGTTCTTATTTGTTCTACAATGCACATATGTATTGCCTTCATCAATAGAGTCTTACTCTCAAGTTATGATGCAAAGAGCAATGGCCATAGCCAGTATTTTTTGAGGGTCTATGGGACACACTTGATGAGAAATTCTATAAGAAGTAGTCTATTCTTTGCATTAAGCTTTTCTACTATGGTATCTGGTAGGCCATGAAACCCTATTAAATATAAATATAGGGTTACTATATATATATATATATATATATATTTAAATATTATATATATGAAGCTTCTATAGTAGATTTCCATATGATTTGTCAAGGAGCTTTGAGTGTTAATTATCCCTTCCATTACTCTCTTCTGCCCTGCCCACCAATTCTCTACCCCTATTTAACCCTTCCTGTTTCATTACTCCAATTTTCAATGTGTATCACTGCATTCTGTCTCCCCTTTTCATACCCCAACCCTATGGTGTCTTTCTAGTTTCCTGACCTCTATGATTTTTCAGATTTAAACACAAATATCTAAAGATTCTAAGGTAGCATCTACTTATGAGAGACAGAGGACATGAGAGCTTTCTCTTAACGGGTCTGGATTAACTCATTCAGGATAAATGTTTCATGTTTCATTCATTAACTTACTAATTTTAGACTTTTGTTTTTCTTAGTAGCTAAATGACATTCATTGTGTAAATGTGACATACTTTCATTACCTATGCATTCAGTTAATGAGAAGATATTTGTAGTCCCTGCTTAAAGTGAATACAGTGGTAAAACATGTATGAACAGTTATCTCTCTAGTAAGAAATGGAGTCATGTGGGTATATTCCTAAGAGTGGTATGGTTGGGTCATGTGGTAGACTATTTTTCTACTGCCTAGTTTCCATATTTCTAGACATGCTATGCTTGTCATCAGAAGAGTAAAGAAATCATCAGCCTTATCCAGCTGTAAACCATGTGAGCTATAATAAGTGTCTTGGCAAGGTATGCCACCTGATGTAACAGTGGCATGAATGTTATATGAGTAACCAGACTTTCTGAGCGGATTTATGGCACGTTTCACAAGATAGAATTCATAACCAGCACTGTTATCTGCACCAAAAACCTATGGGTAGGCAGATCAAAGGCAACAGGGAAAAACCAACTGCTATTTTGCTGCTAAATGTACATAGTATTTAAACAAATCCTAATGAATTATTGTTACAGCTTTAATCTGTTGCACCACTCACCTCTTACCACTGATGCTGCCTCTTGCAATACATGGTGATTACCACAGAAACCCATAACTAGTCAGCTTGCCAAGAATTAGAGACTGAGGATGCTGAGTCCTAAATAAGACACGTATATCACACTTTTACCACTGAATCTCAGGAATTGCTGAGGAAGAGAGGGAGTTATGATTGTAAGAGCCAGAGGTGGTAGATGAAGTCAAGAAAGTTAGGGAAATAAGCCTGAACTGAATTGGAAAAAATGTATGAAATGCACAAAGCATCAATAAAAACTAATTTAATTAGAAAAAAAAAAAAAGAAAGTTGTGTTGTCTGGAAACTACTGGGAAGTTGCACACATGAACTCACATGCTTGTGACTGTAAACCCAAGACCTGTGCAAGCCCAGCCCAAGACAGACAGAAGCCCAATATCTATGGGAAAGGTAGGCAAAGAGCCCCAGACATAGCGGAGTCACTACTGACAACTGATACTTACAGAGAGAGTTCATTTTCTTTAAGGTTCTAACACCTAGTGGGTTACCCAGTCTCCAGGGCAAGGATCCAAACCTAAGATCATTTGAGAAAGACAAATTGGACTCAATACATCTTTTCAAAAGAAAAATAATAATAGAGGACATGAAGTTTATGGGAAAAAGGTGTTGGTGGGGATGGGGGAGGAGTTCAGAATATGATCAAAACACATTGTATGAAATTTTCAAAAATCAATAAAATATTTTTAAAAATAAAATAAATTTAAATAAAAAATTAATCATTAGACAAAGGTAGAAAGATAGCTTTGGGGTAAGAACATATACTGCTTTTGTAGAAGACCTGAGTTCAGTTCCCAACACCTACATCAGAAGTCTCATAACTGCCTATTACTCTGATGCCCTCTTCTGAGCTCTGCAGGAGCAGGACTCACTTGTGCACATGTGCATACACAGACACACTTAAATTCACAAAATTAAAAATAAACTCTTAAAATTGAATCCTTAACTTTGTTGTTATGTAGGCTTTTTCTACTCATTGTGTTTTATCCTAAATTCCTTTTCTCATATTCATGTTTTATTCAACATTGTCCATGCTGATTTAAGGACATCAAAGTTTGTGTTTTACAGAAGACTCTTGCTTTGTTATTAATATCTTCAGGTTTAACCCTTTGAAATCATAGCAACTGAGAAATACTGGAGAAAATTATATTGAAAATTTTTATTGCTCACCACTTTTTTATAATCAGACTATCCACTGTTAAAATACCACCACAAATATCTCAAGACAAATCATAGTGTCTTATTTTCTTAATCATATTAAGTTGGGTGAGGATGTGAAGTGTGAATATTACTGAAATAGATTGTATACATATATAACATTTTAAACAAATACATTAAAAATAATATATATTTAAATATTTATTTATTCATTTTATTTTATCTCTACGAGTGTATTGCACATATGTATATAGATGCACCTGTATTCTGCAATGCCTGTGAAGGTCAGAAGAGAGAGTCAAATCCCATAGAACTGGAGTTACAGGTAGTTTTTAGCCACCTTGTAGATTCTGGAAACCAAACTTAACTCCTCTGTAAGAGAAGCCAGTGCTCTTAACCTCTAAGCCAGCTCTACAGACCCCAAAGTACTGTATTTAAAAAAAATAAAATGATCTATATGCTACAGTCCACATGTAATCTGATGGATGTATGTATGAATTACTTATTTTTCCTTGTAGTGACAGAATATCATGACCAAAAGTCTTTGGTCTAACTTAGTTAAGAAAAGTTTATTATTCTGGTCCAAAAAAGATAGTCCACAATGGTGGGGGTTGGCAAGGCAACAAGCAATAGAAAGGGAAGCTGAGCAATCACTTCTTCAAAATACCCCTAGGGGGGTATTTCTTATTCAAAATGTCATATTATACTTCCTGGCCCTCATAGGCTCACAGTCTTATCATAATGTAAAATGCTTTTAGTCCAACTTTAAAAAGTAATAGTCTCAACACTGCTCAAAAGTCCAATTCTCTTTGGAGAATCAAGGAAGTCTCCTAGCTGTGATCCCCAAAATTGCATATTTCTAGCGTGGACAATACACATTGAAAATCCAAAGGGCAAAAATGGGGGCACAGTGACAAAATACTCCACCAAAGTGAGACTGAAGCCCAGCAGTAAAAACACCAAATCCTGGGCTTGGGTGGCTCCACCCTTCTGGCTTTGTTGCTTGAAATATATGCCTCTCTTTTGGGGTGGTTCTACTTGCTATATGCACTTCTCTTTGCAGATGTCTTGAAGTTCTGGAATCTTTTTTTTTTTAACTATATAAAACATTTTATTAGCACAGAAGATTTTATGAACATCGTGAGTAAAATTATTTTTTTATTTTCTTCAAGTTGCCCATTTTTCTAAAGTTTTAAAGTTATTATCACAAATATTTAATTATTGCTTTTCTTATTATCTTTCCACTTTTTGAATTACCAGACATTAGGTAGAAGTTCTGGAATCTTTAAAATCTTTAGGTCCCTACTGCCACCCAGGCTTCATATTCGCAGCTTTACACCTTGGTCTTTCCAGGCCTTCTAGCCTCTATGGGCAGTCTTTCTGCAGCTCCAACACTGCCACATGTTGCCTGGTCTCAAGGAATCTCTGAAACCTCAAAGGAAGAATCAACAACTCCCCAACTCTAGCATCCTTCATGGCCCCATCGTGATTACCAAGTGGACATCATGAGTACCAACCTGGGAAGTTCAGCTCCCAGCATGGGATGGAGCTTGACCCTTTCAACCATATTACCAGCAGCTTATGTAGGTTGAAGTACTCACTTTCTAAGAGAGTGCAACCCTTAGGCTGTTTCTTTTCCTAAGTTGGAATCTTAGGTGCATGTGGTCTTGCCCTGAAGACATTCTTCTCATTGCTCCAGTGAAGAGCAAGAAGTCTCTCCTTATTGGCCCCAATATCCATAATAATTACAATTTCTCTTTCAGGACTTATTTTTTAGTGCCATTTTCCTCTCAAAGTGTACATGTCACAGGTCGTGTATCTTCCTATTCCACATGCTCTTTTTTATTGTAGACCTGCGTAAGAACCATTAGTAATGAGTATGTCATAAACTCAACATTATGTTTTCTTGAAATCTTCTCTGCCAAAGATAGTTCATTACTTTTTAATTTAATTTCACATGAATTCTCAGAACACAGGCAGAAAACAGATTCATTGCCATAATATCACAGGAATGACCTATAGCCGGTTACTAATACTGCCCTTGCAACCCCCTGAAACCTCCTGAGCCTGCTCTCTACTGTCTGCTTTATTGTCCCCACACTTGTCTTCCAGGCTGTGTTAGAATGGCTCATGAATCTCTGCTTACAACATTCAACAAGTTTTTTAGTCCAATCTGCCAAAGTCTTCCTTGCACCCCCCCAAAAATAACATGGCCAGATTAGTCACAGCAATAACCCATTTTCTGTTAGCAATTTCTGTATTAGATATTTTTTGTTGCTGTGATTAAAATACCAGGCCCAAAGGCGACTTAAAGAAGTAATAGTTTATTTTGACAATGTTTCCAGAAGGATAGTATAAAATGGTAAGGAGACATGGGGTAGGTCGCTGGAGGGAGAAGTTGAGACTTTACATCTTCAACAACAAGCACAAAGCCAAGAGACCAAACTCAAAAATGGTGAGGCTAAAAGCTCTCAAACCACCACAATAGCATGTTTCCTTTAGCAAGACTCCCTTCTAAAGGTCCCACAACCTCTCCACAAAGTACCACTAGTAGATAACAATGTGATAATAGAATAGACTATTATGCAAGTATTAAAATTAATATTAGACTATATCCTTGTTTTTCTAATAACTTCAGAAGCTGATTAAATATATGAGGCTAAACCACCACAGCTTATATAATAGAAACTGACCCTTGAAAACTGAGATACAAAATGATGAACTATAGAAAATTCTTTACCCAGGAACATTAACCCACTTATGCCTGTATTAGACATACAAAGAACAGATGCCATATCTAGGACTCAGGAATGCACAGGCAATTAGCTCTGCTTCCATATGAGGCTTGGTTCTTAGTTTCTGGGCCAAAATTCCAACAGTCAGAGCTGGGATTCAGGCTGCTGGAATTTGGGCCCATTTCCCCCAGCTACTGCTAAACTACTAACCTAGCTCTTCTGTAATTGGCTTGCTTGCTTCACATGTCACCACTTAATCACTGCTTTTAGACAAAGAACTGCAACTTGATTGGCCAAGTTTCTTTTAAATTTTTTTTATTAATTTTTTATTTATTTCTGTATGTGTATGAATGTACTGTCTGCATGCAAGTTTGTGCACCCGTGTTGTGCAATGCCGCGGAGGTCAGAAGAGGGTCTCGGATTCCCCTGGAACTGGAGTTCTCCTGGAATTGGAGTTTCAGACGGTTCTCAGCCGCCATGTGGGTGCTGGGGATCGAACCCGGGTCCTCTGTAAGAGCGGTCGGCACTCTTAACCGCTAGGCCATCTCTCCAGCCCCGCCAAGTTTCTTATAAAGGGCTGTGTAATCAGTTCCTTGGGGCCCCCACCCCCCCCAAGCTAAGTGTTGGCCCAGCTTTGTAATTAAATTAAATTAAACCCTACTTAAAACTCCACATAATCTAGTGAGTGTTCTCTCCATTGTGACCTTACAACAAAAACTAAGTCACAAAAATGATTAGCTGTGATCTTTGTCTTTAAAATGTCAAAGCTAAACAGAAAAGTTCAGTGCTACTAACTTTTTGAAAAAGTCAAGTAAATTATGTACTTCAATATAGTTTTGTCAGGGATGTAATGAAAAACTAATGCTTAAAATAAAAATTTAAACCTACAAAAATTCTTAATTTATATGAAACAACTGTCCTGTTTTATAAAAAAAAAACCAACAGTATCCAGGAATTTACATTACATGATTCAACATCATTGTCATGTGGTTAAACCAAAATTACTATCTCCTATGTAATCTCCAAGAGGAAAATAATCATGAATATGCATATATTCTACTCTAGAAATATGTATTTGAAAAATATTTGAACTTTAAAAGCCATCAAGAAATATATATATATATATATATATATATATATATATTGAGTTCACCATGTTGAGTAACTTCAAAAGCATACAAGTATAAATGTGGAAATATGTATACATCTATACTTATTTATAATTCTTTAAGAAATATGAATATTATAGGCTCAGAGAGAAATATGGAAAAACATATATCAAAAGCTTTGAAATATTTCCATTGGGGAAGAAATGCCAGAGAAAATTTTATCAAATTCTCTTATTAATAAATGATAACTTTTACATTTATAAACACTTCAATATATGGCATGATGTCTTTTCCAGTAACAATAATGATAAAATAATTACTTTGAAAATAAATGTTATCTATAATTTTGGTGCATATGAAATTTCCCTGAAGTTAGCTACATTTCAGCATTTACATGAGTAAAAATATTATCCATGAAAACTGCAGGTTATATATTGATCTTTCAACCTCACATACTACATTTTATCACATTATTATTATTAGTATTATGATATAGACAATTTCATTATCAATTTGGTGTTCAAACAATTCTCAATCACTCTCAGATAGTGAATATTATAATTATACAAGTATTAAAATGAGCATTAGATTATTTCCTTTTTTTATAATAATTTCAGAACCTGATAAAATTCACAGTTCTTGAGAGTACATACTGAGCTTATACTGGAGAATAATAATCATGTATCTATTCTGACTCTTTGGCCATCTGATTCCCTGTAGCAACTCTAATACTGCTACACTCCCTATTTATTAAAATTCAATCTACCTTATCTGTATTCATTTTAAAAGTATTACTAGTACAATCCTACCTCTGATTTTTTGACGTTTCTCTTTTACAAAACACATGTGATCACCAAATGATCACTGTATTCATTATCTTGATTATATGTAAAACCATTTACTTGGTTTGACATATCTTCACTTTTTTACCATTGAAGAAAAAAGTTACAAATATAAAATTATGTCAGGAAGAGGTTAATAGTAAAATCAGAGTATAATTAAATAAAGCAAATTAAAATAATCAAAATAAACAAGAACAGAGGGCAAAAAAAGCAATATTCGTGTTCATTTTGTATTTGCAGATGTTTTCTCAGCAGCAATAGTGTTTTGAAAATGTGTCACGTCTAGATTTGTATAAATCCACAGAGATTTCTATTTTAATTTATGAAGAACTAGTGCAGCTTATTAACTCTTCCTCCCTCCTCCCTTTCTTTCCTTCCTTTCTTCCTTCCTTCCTTCCCCCCACTCTCCTTCTTTTTCTTCCTTTTTTATCTTTTGATGGGGTCTCCCTGTAGTCACAGGTGACCTGAACTCACTATGTAAACCAGGCCTGCCTGTATCTCAAAAAAATCTATCTGCCTCTGCCTCTGAAGTTCTGAAGTGCTTGGATTAAGTGTGTGCACAAGGAACACCTGGATAGCTCAGTATATATATATAATATATATATTATATATAGTATTATATATAACAACATTTTAGCCACACTTGCGTGAATATCAGATTTGTGACATCTTTGTCATATGCACCGAAAATATACACTTTGCTTGAGACAGCTGTGGAAGCTGCTTTTTTGTTTATTCTGACTTTCCCTTAGTAATGTCTTCCACCATACCTGTGGGTCTAGAATAGCACTTATTTATTTATTTATTTATTTATTGATTTGTATTATATTTTTTTGGTCTTTTGAAACAGGGTCGCCCTTAGCCAGCTGTCCTGGAACTCGAACTTCTGTTAGACCACGCTGGCTCTGAACACACAAAGATCCGGCCTGCCTCTGACCTCTACCCTAGCTCTAGGTATGGAAAAGGCGATGCGCCAAAACACCCAGCTAGAAAGCACTTTCTTGTGCCATAATTATCTGATAGACTGCCACAACATTTAGGTCAATAATCTTCGTCTCAAAAATCTTTATTGTCATTTGAACTACTGGTGTGATGAGTGAAGTTTAACAGTCGTTGAGCACGGTACCTTGCCGAATCCTGGGTTCTTTTCTGTTTTTTTTTAACAGTTTTTTTATTGATGCTTTTGTGACATTCAACTCATAGCATCTAGTTGGTTCATTCAGTTCAGGCACATTTCCCTCTTCCCTCGGCATTGCTCCCACGCAACAGTCGTACTAGGTGCGCGCCCCCACCCCATCCTTCGAGAGTCATGCACTCCTGCCATAGACTGTCCTGCCATCTCTCTCCATTTTTTTTTTCTTTCATTTTTTAGCTATAAGTGATAATCTATGAGTACAAGGATCCTTCATGCAAAACCAATCTGCAGGCTGTTGTGCCCAAACTCCCACAGCCCCACCAAATCCTGTTTCTTAACTGAGCCCTAGGTCATTATCCATCTCCTGTTTAAGATAGCCGAGTTCTGTGCTGGAGAGATGCGCTAGTGGTTAAGAGCGCTGACTGCTCTTGCAGAGGACCTGGGATCGATCCCCAGCACCCACGTGGCAGCCAAGAACCGTCTGAAACTCCAAATCCAGGAGAACTCCAGTTCCAGGGGCATCCGACACCCTCTTCTGATCTCCGCGACATTGCACGACATGGGTGCACAAACTTGCAAGCAGACAGTACATTCATACACATACATAAATAAATAAAATTAAAAAAAAAAGATAGCAAAGTTCTATCTCCTGATATAGTACATTTCACATTCATTCATTGGAACATGTTCAAGTTGCATTCATAAACACAAATTTGTATAATAAAGTTTTCAAAATGTACCAATGAATAAAAATAAAAGTTGTAGATGAAAGGAATGTTAAGCTGGAAAGGAGAAAATCTAATTCAACCTTCTTCAAATGTTTTGGATAGATAATATGCCTAGGAATAGCTGAAAGCATTTTGTGTTCATTCAAAGATGATGAGCTTGGCTTCTTGGTGAGGAAATCCCTTCTTTGTAATGAGGCTTTAGTCCTTCTTTTACTTCTTCCTTTGTTGAAGATGTTCTGCCATATACACACTTGTATATTTAATCCCGGAGACAAGGAAAGTGAGTTCTATTGTAGAGTGCTAATACATTCTCTTAATTTAGTATTTTTACTATTTGCCAGGTACATAGTTACATAAAACTTAAGATTTCAGGGCTGGAGAGATAGCCTAGCAGTTCAGAGCACCGACTGCTCTTGCAGAGGATCCTGGTTAGATCCCCCAGCACTCACATGGCGGCTGAGAACCGTCTGTAACTCCAATTCCAGGAGAACTCCAGTTCCAGGGGAATCTGACACCCTCCTCTGACCTTTGCAGCATTGCATGACACGGATGCACAAAGCTACATGCAGACAGTACATTCATACACATAGAAAAAAGAAAAATAAAAGCAAAAAACTTAAGGTTTCAAGATGTGCAAGGATGACACTGTAGGATTTTGAAAGTCATTTCAAAACCCTTACAAATTGTTCTTGCTAAATTCACAACCTGAACAACATAGAAATTAGGTTATATGCCAACCCTTGTTCTTTATGAAGAGATGCTAATTATAACAATTAATCTTTCTAAATAAAAGGTTATATATGATCTATATTTTTGAAGAGCCAAGTTCCACTTATTCACATTTAGTTCTCAGACCTCATTATATGTTTTTTTTTTATTGATGCTTTGTGTATTTTATACATCATTTTCCAATTCAGTTCAGGCATATATCCCTTTCCCTTCCCCCCACTCCACCCCTACCCATCCCAGATCATGCATTCTGCAGTAACTTTTCTGCATCTTTCTATGTTTTTTTGTTTTGTTTTGTTTTCATTTTTTTTTAAATAGGTGATAATTTGTGAGTACAAGCATCCTTCATGTAAAACCAATTTGCAAGCAGTTGTGCCCAAACACACACAGATCATGGGTCTCACCGTTCAGCGTGGGGGGGGGGGCTTGAATGTTCAATCTAGTTGACCAAATGAGGGTCCAGTCTATATTGTTGTGGTTTCACCATTCACGCCAATAGCAGCCCTTACATTCTACCATGCCCCCTCTTCCTCAGATTGTTCCCTAGGCTTGGAAAAGGGGCACAGGTGGATGAAAGCAAAACAGTCTACTTTCTCTGGAGCTGTTGTCTTGGTCTCTAGTCAATTCTGGCTGTTTTCTTTCATGGGCTGCCAGCTTGTCCAGGCATAACCTTCGATTCTACTAATTAAGCACACGCAATTAGATATATAGGTATTTAAACAGTATAATATATAGCCTTTCGATCCTACTAATGAAGCACACGCAATTAGATATATAGGTATTTAAACAGTACTAATTGTTATGGCAGGTTACTTTGGTATAGACACAGATGTTTGGATGGTATGTTACTCCATGAATTACATTTTCTTCTGTTAAGTATGACAGGGTCTTCCTGTGGTTTATAACATCTCCTAACCATTAGAGGATGTATCATTTTTTTTATATATTTTTGTATGAATTGAGAAGGCGATAATTTTTGATATAGATAAAGTTAAATAGCTATTGAGAAATGCTCCTCAGATAATCTTTACCATTTCTCACCTCTTTGGAATAACTGGAAAAAAAGTCATTGTCTCTTGGATACTATTGAAAATAACAGGTAACCTGAAGCTTAGCATAAGAAAACACGTTTAGAACCCAGTGTGGTGGTGGCATGCCTGTAAATCTCAGCACATCTAGGGAAGCAAGGCAGGTGGATCTCTGTGAGTTCAATGGGCCGCCTGGTCTACATAGTGAGATTCCAGGACAGCTGGGGCTACAGGGAGAATCCCTGTCTCAAAAAGACAAAAAAGGAATCAGAAAACAGCTTTAGCTTTTTCCAAGTTATGTCTAAAATGACTATACTATTCTTGATATATCCGAAGAGCAAACATTCGCCTTGAATCTGTGGGTTGGCTCAATTTTGGACTGAAATCCATTAGAGAAGTGAAAGACAGAGTGGGTAACAGATGCAGCAATTTCTCCTACCTTCATTCACGGAAACTATCTTAACTCTATTCTTCTGACCTGAAATATCGCTTTTTCCAAATGGAACCATCTGAAAAACACAGTTACCACATTGTGTATTCTCTCTCTCCTTCTCACACTTCCCACCATAGTAACTAAGATCTGAGGTTCTATAATGGGCTCACAAGGTAGGCTGTCACTAGTTTTATCTAGGCTCCAGTTATGTTTGATGAGGCAGATCTCTTGAGATTCTCATCCAGTCTATGCATAGACGACTTACTTACATTTAATCTACAGTTTTAAATTATAAAATTCTCTACTCTGCTTCAATTTTAGAGAGAGATGAAGCATGCAAGAGAATAGTTTGTGGTCAAAGAATTTGCAAGGTGAATATAATTTTGCCCAACTAAAAGTGGAATGAATAACCATGAGAAATGCATCAGTCTTTTGATTTAGCTTAGCCCCTGACAAGTACAGATACCACAGTGAGAACTCATTTATTTTCCATGTAAACAGGTTAGGTATCTTGTAATAGCAAGGGCTGACATTTCGTAGGGAACAATGCGACAACTTTAATTGGATGTACAGCATGAAATAGCCACAAAATGATCTTTATTTTTCAAAAGAATTTTCCCAAGATTGAAGAAAATGCCCCCAGAGCCCCTGACCAGCTGCCCATGATTTCTTTTCCTCTAAGATGGTAAAAACTAAGCTTGATTTTCTCTTGCTTTTTGTCTATAGTTCCTAGATGCAAAAGAAAGCAATTATCACATGAAATATATGCCTAAGGTTCTCTTACTGCATTAGTCATGTGGAATCTATTTCTCTTTGTAATCAGGATCTTCTGGAATAAATTTCCAATCTCTATAAAATATGTGTCAAAACTATGAGATTTGTAGGGCTTTGTTAAATATCCTTAATAGACTGCAATCAAGACCAAAAATCAGTTTTTCTCTAATTATAGCAAAAGTTTCCCCTGGCCTTGAATGAATGAAATAAAAACAACAGGAAAGTTCTCACAGTAACAGTATATTCTGTAATACTCTAAAAGTCTTGTTAATTTTCTCTATATTTGATGTTCCTCCGGGGATTGAGACTTAGGTTCATATTTGTTGAGTGCTATGAGGAGTACATATATCTTATTTATTGGTATTCAGTTTCACTTTATTTATGAGGTTAGTCATAGTTCCCTATTGAGTGCTTATAGGGGATGATTCTAGGGTGAACATGAGAGGTAGGACTCTAGGAATGTCTATGACGAGCATGAAGGTGACCTTTAGCCCAGAGGTGATGTTATTCCCGTCACTCTGCGGTTGGAAAAGACCAGAGTCTTTCATAGAGTTCTCTCCATGAGATGAAGGTGCCATAAAATGATTATGGGGTGGAGAGATGTGAGACTGTATGTGGAAAGTGAGTATGTGATGCATTCTGGGGAGAGTCAGATACAACATAGATGTCGCATATGGTGGTGTCCTCCTAATAACTCTATATAAGCCACGAGAACACACACACACTATCCAGACACACACACTCGAGCAAATTCTTGGTATGTGGACTGGACATTGACAATAGATTAAAGATTAAAAATTTAAATGACTGTATTATTTCTTCTATTCAACTTATTAGTTTTGTTTCATGAAGATGATTAATCTTTTATAAGCTTGTAATGATCACAAGCTAATCTTTATGTACGATTTTGTATTGTAATCAAATTGGTTTCCTGTGATAATCTGGTGTATACATTTATGAGCAATTGTAAAGTGTAAAGAGTGAATTAGATACTTTTTGTTTGATCCTTCTATTTGGAGGTTTGGTACGTATTTTCCAATAGTGTTTATAGATAAGTATACACCTGTTATAATTATGTATTTTTTTTTGTTGATATGTGGTCGTCAAAAGTTTGTGTATTTTATGATTATAAATATTCACAGTTTTTATCGATTCCTGGATCAGTAAAGCTATTCTATCATCACTGTTACACCCTTCACATGTACTTAAATTTCTAGTTCATTGAATCTAGTATAGAACTTGAAGTACTGGTGCTAGTCCTGAAAGCTCATGGGGTTTAAGTATGCATGGTAATGGTTTCTGTGTTTTTTTGGCTATCGCCTTTTTGATATTCTCTAGCGATCTTTTGGTATTGTATGTGCATGAGCCAGTGTTTAGGGTTCTTGTGGTGAGTTGTATCATATATAGTGTGAGATGCCTGAGTCTACGAGTTGAGATCCTAGGACATGGTTGAGACTACGGGGCCTGTCTTATAAGAGACAGACAAAAAATGTATGTTTGTGTTGTAATTTGTATTTTGATAAATGTTCATTGGATTCAGTTAGCGAGTGGGGGCGCGGAGAGGGTTAAATACGTGTTTTATCCTAGTTGAAATGAGGGTAGTTTATGTTGTGGTTTCATTAGCATAGCATTACTTCTAGAAATATCAGTCATTCACAATAACCTCTGTGTGGACATTTATCCTATTGAACGCATAAGCTAGGTGTGTCTGTGCCCAATGATTGAGAGTCCGTATGGACGCAACAATTAGGTTTAGGAGCTATATGAAGGATCTGATATATGAAAGCACACGTGAGCAGATTTAATAAACAAAGTATTAATCGTGGAGCTGTTGTCATTTTGGATTGCTCGTGGCGTGTGGAGTACTGGGCTGATTTTGTTGTTCCTATTTGCCACTGTTAACCGATGCCACCGACGCGGACGTCTTTATGTGACCGGACCGCTACGAGGCTTTCTTACGAATCCCTCAGCACGGGCCTCACATGGTGGACCGGAAGAGCATTAGATTATCTGATACTCCGTCAAAATTTCTAAGGCCAGAAGCTTATACCAGTATCTCCATGAAGTGAATAAGCCTGCTCACCCCCTCGCTCCTTCTGTACCTGATGCAGACGGCAAAATTTAGAGTCATCAGACATCAGGTTGTCTACATACACTGCGTATATATTGTGTCAGATCAGGTCAGCTTGTGTCATTATCACATATACGTATATAAGATTTAAAAATGTTAATAGAAAATAGGACTCGATTCTTTATAGAGAGGTTAAGAGTAATAATCTACATCCTTATGGTTAGCGACCTGTTCTCAGCAGGTTGTACCTTCTTCCTTGTCCACCATGTTTGTATGAGGCCTTTTGTCTATATGATGGTGCTTTCATTCCGTACCATACACTGGGTGTCTAGGCTTGTGGCATCGACGTGAAGAGGTGTAAGTAAAAGGCAAATTCAAAGGAGTATGCTTAGTTATTGGCAATATAGGAAGTTTGAGAGGTGATATAACCGATTTACACATTTTTTTGCGTGCGTGCAACATGACCTTGCTATTGTTCAGTCTTACTATAGAGGTGGTATGCTAATACAGGAAACAGTGCCATCTCCAGAAGACGCTCCTAGACGATGGAAGAGCGTAAGTTATATTTTGTTGGTGGGGGTCAGGATTACAAAAATCGGGAAATAATATGGGTCGCTTGGTCTTGACGTCCAACGCGAGACATAGCAACTTGATAGAAGGAATAGCCCAAATGGAGACGTCTTACCCATCGTGGAGCGAATATCTTGCTCCTTGATCAGGGAAGAACATAAATTACCTATGGTTGCCCATGCTCTATTTGGCCTTTGAGATGACCAAACAGCTTACCTGAGTAGGATTCTCTACATACAAGAGAAATATTTTAAAGCGCCACCTAAAGTATGGTGAATGATTTGAGGGAGTATCAAGATAGTAATTGTAAAACCTCCCTGCTCATGGATAGCGGAAAATTAATAATAGTAAAAATGTCTATTCTAACCCTCTCAACCTTCGTTTGTTACTAGATAAATTTCTAATGCAGAGTCTACAATGTAAAATTTCCATATAGGGTTGTGCTTTTCAATCGGCGCTTGGCCAATCCATAAATCTTGAATCATTTTCATTCTCGGTGATGAAGAAGCGAACAAGGAGCGTTTCGACATATTATAGGCTCGGAGAAGCAACCTTGAACCTTGTAAGAAGATAACAATGTCGACTGAGGGGACTTCTCTATATCCAAGACTTTTGTAGATATCTTGTTGTACAAGTCAGACTGATCTATCTACCACTGTGATTGGCTATGAGTTCATTATATGAAAAATTAGCTTTTGGGTTCTGTGCCATAGCTTGGGCACTTTAGCATGACAACAAATATCCGAGGACCTGTTGCACTAGACCATGAGATTTGAGACTAAATACTTAAATGTGACGTTTCTATGTCATTTGACGCTATCACAAACTTTGTGAGCACGCACGGTTACGCAATTTAATCATCTTTTCGCGTTTATTTACCTTAGACACAGTACGCGGTGTTCTAGGAAGCACATGGAGTATAGCAGGACATGTCACTCCTTACTTCACGTTGGCGCTGGTGAGCAACTGGGATCACCCCCTCACTTCTGATTAGAGAATAGTAAACTCTCAATCACCTTTATACACCTTCTCCCATGAAATCAACATTAATCATTCCCAATTCTAGTAGTGGAGGTGAGACAAGGAAGCTTCAACACGGCATGAAATCTCCTTTATTACACCTGTTGCCCGCACAATAGTATAGGCTATTAGCGAGAATGTAAAAGATGTTTATGGTGCCGATACTATACATAACTATAGTTATTCTATTATGGAAATATACGCCATTCGTCCTTAAATCAGTAGACAGCAGAGCTGCTACAAGCAATGTAGAGGGCCGTCTGGACATGATTTTGGAGCCAGAAATTGATATGCCAGGATTTTCTTATTCATCTCAAAATCGTTCCTTGTGCATCAAAAAAGAAACAATAAAAGAAAGTGTGCACCCAGAGAAGGAGATATCACCATAGATGCTCGCGTGGAGGACATAGCGCCCTCGCACTCATCTAGGAACTCATCCTTCCTTGACAAAGCATTGATATGAGGACGTTTATTCTTTGTCTGATAAAGCTACTCCCATTAAAGAAAACAAAAGAACACCATGAAAGTGAATTCCACCCCTCTATAGGAGCATTGGGTGAGCAATAACGCCGATGGATCGAGATTTTTATGTAATCACGATTGTTTGTTATGCGAGATTTTTAGGAGGATGGTCGGACGAACGAGCTTTTTAAGTATAAGTGTATCAATAGTAACGTTATTATTCAAAATATTATTATCGTGAGAAATGTCAAATAAACTCACTTTATAGTTATTTATCATTACTGTAGCTATCTCTAATATTTACATATACTTGTGTCAGTGATTCAACCTCGAAACAGCCCGTGTTATATACAAGTGCTTATACAGAGGCCAGCTGGTTTGTGGGGGTGAGAGAGGGGATGACGATCAATACATATCCAATTCCTGACACTTTGCTCCGCCGTGGGCTGATTTTAGGTTGTACCCTAGTATTGTGACGTCTACACTTGGGCCTGATACCGCCTCCACATATTGATATATAGTTGATTGGCATACCTCTTGTGATAACTCGAAGTGATGAGACCGCAGATTGCCCTCATCCCACGGTGATCCCGTAGTTGTGACCCCGCCCAATTATCAAGTTGACATTATATTAGTTCCTTGAGTCCACTCCCACGTGCATGGTATATATGTACTCTTCCACGAAGTTACTCATTCTTTACCTTTTATTGCTACATGTGGTCCCCCGAGTTTTACCACTTCAACTCCAGATGCATTACTACAGGGTATTTTTAAATTCACCCGTCCTTTGACCCTAGTCGAGCGTTTACTATATTTCCACACAACCCATTTCAGCTTACGCACTACTACGCCATCAGCTATATCAAACCACCTGCCTGAGTGGATCGGACACTGTGTCCCTACACTGAATTCTTAACTGGTGGTCGCACGCCACCTCCATGCACTTTGCAGCTAATGGCTGGCCTGCGCATATATCGTTGAGTACCAGTCCCAGAAAAACACGCACAAAGCTAATATTATCATCGCATTGGTGATAGTAATACGCGAATACCACCCATATAATATTTCTCTACGTGGAAGGGACGCATACCTGAGAAAAGAACAACAAAAAAAGATTTGCATCAGAAAACTGGACTGATAACTGGGGATTCGGGAAGGGTGGGAAGGAATGGGGAGGAGAGGGACACGGGTGTATATTGACATTGGTGCTATTCTATATTAGACTGAGTAGTTCAACAAGTAATCCTTCAGTTTTGCCATAACTGTCTACAGGATACATGGTGTTTTAGGACTTAGTAAAAGTAAATATGTGCTATATAGTATTTATAACTAGTTTTCTTTCCTCTTCTGTATCTTCGGATCACATGTTCTTGTTTACTTAACAGTGGGGTTTGTCTCATGATCTTTGGGTAAGCAGAGTTTGCTGGAGAGAATGAATCTGTAGAGAAGATTATTTAGGTTACTGACATTCCTTACTACATTTTTCATTCTACGTTTTTAGAAGTAATTTTTATTTTTTGTTTTTTTATGTGTGAAAGTATTGCACGCTCATGGGTGTAAGTGGCCATCCATTTGTTATAGCCCACAGGAATGTTCAGAAGAGGGTGTCGAGCAGAAGGCTGTCAACCCTGGATGGTTGTTAAGGGTGCCATTGTGGGTGCTGGAACGTGAACCAGCATCCTTGCAAGAAGTCAGCCAATGCTCTTAAGGGAGCTGAGCCATCTTCCTTTGGCCAAACCAATTCTGTTTTGCTTAAATTTCATATCTCTGTCCTCTCTCCTCTTTCTTAATGTTTCTAACGGCAAGACCTTTCCTCTTTCTCCCTACCGATTTTCTCAAACTTCCTTATCCTTCCTTCCTTTCTTCTACCTAGCCTCCCTGCCAACGTATCTACTATCCCTTTTCTATCTTCTTGTCACTTCCCTCTTCTTCCCTGTCTAAATTAAACTACCAACGACAAGACAAGAACTGTATTACCTTACTTATGAAGGTTCGTAATGAGTTAAGTAAGATCCACGTGCATTAAGGAGTACAACTTAAAGCAATAATCTCTAAAAGTTGCATACACAAATCTTAGACATTATAATGCCTTGTTGTATTCGGCCACCTAGTGCAGGAATAGCTGACGTTTTTATTTTGACAGTTTTTTTTGATAACACAATAAGATTAAATTAGCTTTTAGATGGGGGGAAAAGAAGCAGGTATTTATCGACAACAAATTTGCATAAAAGCAGATATTGGCCGAAAAACCCACAGCCCAAGGCTCAACGCAATAACAGCTGGTAGTGGACTTAGTATGTAACAGTATGATTGCATATACAAGCGTAAGAGTTCAGGGCTTATAATTGATGATATAAACGGCTAATTCACAATTCAACACCCCAAATCGCAGCCGTTAAACAAAATTGATCCTACGCAATTTACTCGCAAAATCCAGAACTGACTGATCACCATCTTCTAGCGAGTTGTTCTGCGCATAGGTTCTATTAAGCAAAGGAGGGCCAAGGTTGGGGCGAGGGAAGCAAAATACGACAGGGTCTAACTTTCAATGGAGAATGTCGTAGGTTTTTTGGGCGCTCTGAACTCAGTAGTCGGGCTGGTGTTCCCATTTCACATCGGATTGGCGCAAAGTTTATCGGCAGGTGATAACACCCCATCTTATCATCTCTACTAACATGAGCACGCTTTAAAATATAATACAGGTGAATTTAAATCAGTACTAAATTCTTAAGGATCGTTAATTTTCATTTGTATTATGATTGGATAAAAGCAAAGGTCAGATATTAGAATTGGGGAGGGTAATGCTAATAAGGCTCATATGCTAACTTCTTTTCTGTAAAGATGACAAGGTCTTACTGTGGCTTAATACATCTCCTTAAAACCACTAGAAGGAATAAGCTTGTGGCGCATCAGCGTGAATTAACTACACTATTTTCCGCACGGACGAGAGCTACTAGAATTATAATTTGGGATAATACAGAATATGAAGTACACTTTCTGTACTTACTGTCTGCAAATAAGCTCAGATAATCTATATGTGGGGCAGTAGACTCAAGGTTGTAGCTGATGCTGAATGGAGGAGTCTTTGCTTTAGACTCAAAAGAGGGAAAATTTGTGCGTTTACTTTCGATTTATAGTGTGCTTCAAATGGTAAACGTATTTACATGGCAATATACACTGAGTAGGCACTCTGTTATCTAACTTTTCGCAAAGTGACTACACAATCATTTAATACATCTTTCTCATGGTGCTTATACAAACCAAGGTCTTTGACAAGCAGGAGCCTTAAACTTTTTTAGCTAAAAAACATCTCTGTTATGTCGGCATCCCAAGTTTAACAAGGCCAAAGAAAGCCTAAATCACCTTTTTGGGGAGCTATTGGAAATTCCCCTTGGCCTAAAACATCTCCTTGGCGAGAAAATTTAAAATTTGGACCAATTTGCTGAATAAATTCAGAAGCTCATACCCTGTATTATATTTATTATATAGGACTATAATGTATTTTGACAGGGCTTTATACAAAAGACACTTTTATATTATATTTGGCTCTGAATAGAGAATAATCCTTTTATATTTGGTTCTGAATATTTCCTATGTCTATCAGTCAACTTAAAAAAGCAAGCTATACTGTTTTAATATGAAATTACCTCTATTAACAGTTCTCAGTTTCTTCTAATATTTATCAGTAATTTATAGAAGCATGCATAGAATCTTTCGTATTACATTACCATACAAATGTTTATTTTCACTTATGTATTAATATTGATTAGAGGAGTCTTCGGCAAGTCTCACATATTTGAATATTTAAAAGTATGTCAGCACACAAGGAGAAGGTAAAAGTTCATTGGTGTACTCTCTCATTATAAAATAGTTTTTTACAAATATGATCCACAGAGATTTTTGATGGCTGTAGCAGTCTGAGGTTTTTTTCCTTTTAATTTTTTTTTTTATTTTTTTATATTGAAAATATTTATCATTAAAAAAATCATAATCACCATGTTTACTGTTATTTTTTTCTCTTTCTGGGTCATTAGCTACCATTAGTTGTGACATGTCAGCCTGTGGGAACACATGGCATAATCAATTATTTTTCTCCCATAATGTTTAGCTTTTTAGGGTTAACATTTTCTTTTTTTTTACACAGAATGTACATAGAGATTTGAAATTTAACAATATTTGTAAAAACGCAAGAGGTTTAATATATAAAAATGTATCCCCTTTTTTAATTTTAGGTTTTTTTTTTTAAACTCATGATTCTCAAAAAAAGGCAAGTTTGTAGTACACATACTTATAGGCTGGAATCAAGGTGTAAATTTTACTAAATTTACCCAAGCAAGTTTAATCATTGACTGTATTTTGTTAATTTGGGAAGCAAAACTTAATTCCTTAAGTTAATTTATCCTACAAGGCTAAAAGAAAATGTTACAAGATGATACTGTACGACACAAAAATTATCGAGAACATTTGTATACATTAAATTCCCAAAGTTGTTGTTATACAAATTTTTAAGTAAAACAAATGAGGAAATAATTTATATTTCCATTAGCTTAAATGTACTATATGTTTTTATTAAAACTTTTAACCAATGTTGATAAATATAGACATTTTTACTATTTACTAAGACCTAGAGTAGCATATAATATGTAGACAAGTTTGGGCAAATTTGGATACCTGTTAAATACACATCAATTAAATATACATTCATAGAATATATGGACCCGTGGCCCTCCCAAACACTCCACCCCACCAGATTCGACCTTTCAGTCAGTTCTTTGATCAGGTTCTTTTCTGTTGTTTGGTGTTGTTCTTATTTTTTCCAATATGCATCATCCCACACGGAAATTTTACAACTGGGTTATTGCACTAGCATCCACATACTGAGGGATACATTCATTGTTTTTTGTTTTTTCTGGGACTGTGTTTTATTCACTTAAGATAATAGTTTCTATTTCCATACATTTACCTGCAATTCATGATGTTGTCTTTTTTTTCTGCGCTTTAGAATCAATTGTTGTAGATGTAACAATTTTCTCTAAGATCAGCAGTTGGTGGAAATTTGTGTTGTTTCCAGCTTTTTGCTTTGTGAACAGAGCTACATAAATATAACTGTGCATGTATCTCTGTGGTAAGATGAGTCTTGTGGGTATCAATCCAGGAGTGGTATTATTGGGTCATATGGCAAGCTCACTTTGAGTCTCCCAAGGGTTCACCACACTTTTTTTCCATAGTGGCTGTACAACGATTTACATTCGACCGCAAGCAGCAATGGATGAGTGTTTCCCCTTTCCCAACCTCTCTAGCACTTGGTTATCATTTTTTCTGATCCTAGCCAGTTTTTAATTGGAGTAAGATGATATCTTTAAGTGGTTTTAATTTGCATTTTTCCTAATTATTAGTGGCATTGAACCCTTTTAAGATGTTTTCCTCCAGCCATCTCTAATTCCCTCAACTGTGAAGTCTCTGTTCGGCTCTTTGCTCATCTTTTGAGTGCATTCATTGGGTTTTTCTTTGTTTTTTGAGTAAGTTTATATAATTCCAGAATCAATGCTTTGTCAGATGTATCTGTGGCGAAGGTTTCCTCCCACTCTGTGGGTTTGTTCTTTCACTTCTTTTATTGTTTCATTTGATGTACAAAAGATTTTGAGTTTGATGAGGCTCCCATTTGTCAATTGTCGACCTTAATTCTTTTGTGGCTGCTGTCTGATTTTAGGAAATCTTTTCTATGTCTATGTCTTCGTATCTGTCTGCCTAAATTTTTCTTCTTTGGCCTTCAGAGTTTGGGGTTTACGTTGAGGTCTTTAATCAATCTGGATTTGACTTTTTTATTCAGGGCATAGAGGTAAGGGTTTAATTTCTTCTTCTAAGTGGTGATCTCAGTTTTGCTAACACCACTGAAGATACTGTCTCTACTCCATTGTACTTCTTGGCCCCCTTGTCAAATACGAGGTGATTGACATTTTACGTGCTCAAGTTTGGATTTTAGTTTTGTTCCATTTGTCAACAGGTCTGTGTTTTGTGGCTAGTACCAAGCTGTTTTTATGACCATAGCCTGTAGTATAGTTTTTGAAGTCTGGTATACGAGATCCCCCCCATTGCATTTTTTGCTTAGAGTTGCTTTGGTTATTCGCGGTCTTTTTTTTTCCAAATGAAGATTTAAGGATTTTTTCCAAGCCTGTGGAGAAACTCTTAGGGATTTTAAATTGAGATTGCATTAAATCTGTACAAGAGTTTTGGGAGAAATAGTATGACATTTTTACTATACTAATTTACAATACNGATGCTAACTTGTGGCATAACGGGGGATTTTTATTCCTCCAAGTAGGGAGCTAATAGCCAATTATTTTGGGGAATATACAGACATATGGCGGCACACTGCTGCACAGTATTTCCAGGCAGGTGAGGTGTAGCCTGGGGCTGACAAGGAGTCTTGCTTGACTCAGGAGACCTATATTGCTTTAGTGGTTTAGTGGCCTTTGGTAACACCTCGGAATTCCGAAGACCATTTGTATACTTGCAAGAGTGGTCTCCATACACCCTTCCCATTGGTGTTTATATCCGGTCTTCAATAGCAGGGCCTTTATCGCCTCTCTTCCTGCAAATACCCCAGTTTGGAGGCAAGGAGCCGTGACCTTTTTGTGGGGCTGTGGATCCCCGGCCAACATCTCCTGGTAGAAGAAGCCAGTGTTTGAGTGTCCAGGCTCCTGTATTATTATATTTTGGTTAAGTGCATAGCTTAGGAGACTTTAGCATTATATAAGTCGTTCGGACTAAGAAGAGCTTTTTCAAGTTTGTCTATCCATTAGTCGGTTAAAGAAGGTAGTTTTACTGTTTTTACAAGAGAATACCTCTATAAACAGCTGGCTCCAATCTACAGCTGGAGAACGACCTAATCATCATCCTATTCCTGCCTTGTTCTATGGGGGGGAGTGAAGAAGATCTCTTGTATTAAAACCTTTGCGGCACGTAGAAGATAAGCTTCGTTAGAGATCTTAAAAAAAATAGTTGTTACTAGTTAGGATCCACAGAGGGGGCCCTGATGTCTGCAGCAATCGGAGGCATTTCTTCCCTTTCAATGCCCAGAGTAATCAATCCTTCTGCTGGCACTTTCTGGTACATCCTACTAACTGAAAAGCTGCATTTTCTTTCTCAGCGTTAAGTTGTGATACTCTGGCCTGTTGGCACATACAAATCCTTTCCTGTTTAGTTAGTTTTAAGAGTTGGATTGCAAGGTTTTTTGACAAAAGTTTTCATATCTATCTGTAGCCCCCTTTTTAGTTTAGGTTTTTTATTTTTGCCCCATATCCAAAAAAGCAGTTGTAGTATACATACCTATAGGGGTGGCTCAAAGGGCATAGATTGTCATCAAATTCCACCCCTGCTGTTTTTGGGTTACGGTATGTATTAACTTGGGAAGAAACCGTATTTTTTTAATTAAATCATCCTATAGGTGAAAGAGATTTGCTACAAGTGAGACTGTATGAACGCAAAATTATAATGTGAACATATTGTTGTAGGCCATCCCCAAAGTATTGTTTATACAGTTAAATATTAAAGCTAATGTGGTCAACACATTTAGATCACCAATTAACTCAGAGGCATTACCATTTATCCGCCTTATAAACCAATGTGGTTTAATATACAAATATACCCAAATTGCCCCCTCAAGTGATGATAGAAAATGTGGTACACATACACAGAGGAAATGCGATGCAGTGGTAAAGAAAAGACACACATGAACTTGCAGGTAAATGATGAGGCTAGAGACATTAAATATTAAGTGAAGTAACACTCCCAGAAAAACAAACGACAAAAATTGTATCTCGCATATGGGGATGCGAGTAATACCAATACAACCCAGTTATAAATATTTTCTCTCGTCGGAAGGGACGCATACTGAAATAGAGAACAACAAAAAAAAAGTTTCATCAGAAAACGTGACTGATAATGGGGACTCGGGAAGGGTGGAGGGATGGGGAGAGGGACAACGGGTGTATATTTCGATCATTGGTGCATTTCTAAATTAGATCGAGAAGTTCAACAACCGTATCCTAGTCTTGCCCTAACTGTCTACAGGATACTGGTGTTTTAGGACTTAGTAAAAGTAAATATGTGCTCATATATCGTTTATATGTTTTCTATACGATATATGGTTTTCTTTTCATTTCTTCAAAGTGTTCTTGTTTACTTAACAGTGTGGTTTGATCTATGATTTTGGGTAAGCAGAGTTGCTGGAGAGAATATTGTAGAGAAAGATTAATTTAGGTTACTGACATTCCTTACACATTTTTTCTTCTACGTTTTTAGGAAAGTAATTTTTATTTTTTTTGGTTTTTATGTGGATATGAGTAATGCACCACATGGTGTCAGTGGCCATCCATCTTGTTTATACGCCCACAGAGATGTTCAGAATGAGGGTGTCGACAAAAGGACAATTTGCACCCCTGGAATGGTTGTTTAAGGGTGTCATGTGGGTGCTGGAACTGAACCAGCCTTCCTCTGCAAGAAGTCAGACCAATGCTTTAAGGGACTGAGCCATCTCCATTCCACATCTTTTTCTATTTCTTCAGTCCCTCTATCTCTTCTGATCTTTCTACTCAAGCCCTTTCCCTCTTTCCCTCCTTTCCTCACTTCCTTCTTCCTTCCCTCCTTCCCTCCCTCCCTCCCTCTCTCCTTTTCTTCTTCTTTCCTTCCTCTTCTTCCCTGTCTATTACCTAACAGAAAGAATGTTTCTTCTTTGAGGTCCTATGAAAGAGATCAGTGCATTAGGAAGACTAACTTTAAGCAAAATCTCTAAATACATACCAAATCTAAATTATTGCTTGTATTGAACCTAGTGAAGGATGTGAGTTTTTATTTGATTTTTTTAAACAATAAGTAATAAGTAATGAAAACAAGCAATCTTTCAATCTAAAACCAATTTGCAAGCAGCTAGGCCCAAACCCACACGGCACCAAGGCTCCAACCATCCAGCTGGAGTGGCTTGTAAGCACAAGATGTTGATCAAGTAAGAGTTCAGTCTATATTGATGTAGTTTCCCCATTCACCCAATCGCAGCCCTTACATTTACCTTCCACCTCTTCCACAGATTGTTTCCTAAGGCTTTAGAAAAGGGGCACAATGGGCGAGAAGCAAAACAGTTTTCCCAATCCATGAGCATGGGAGGTTTTTCCATCTTTTGATATCTTCTTCAACTTCCTTCTTTAGGGGTTTAAAATTTTTGTTGTAGAGATCTTTGGTGTCTTTGGTTAGGATTGCTCCTAGGTATTTTATTGTTTTCGAGGGTATTGTGAGTGGGAAAGTCTCCTTGTATTCCTTCTTCAGTTGCTTGTTGTTGGAGTAAAGAAAGGCTATTTATTTTTCTAGATTTATTTTGTATCCTGCCACTTTACTGAAGCTCTTCATCGTTTCTAGGAGTTTTCTGGTGGAGTTTTTAGCATCCCTTAAGTAAATGAACATATCATCAGCAAAAATGGATAGTTTGACTTCCTCCTTTCCAATTAGAACTCCTTTAATTTCCTTTTCTTGCCTTATTGTCCTAGCAAGTGTTTCAAGCACTATATTGAAAAGGAGTGGTGACAGGGGGTACCCTTGCTGAGGTCCTACCTAGGATGTGATTTTTACCCTTTAAAATGCTTATTTTTTTAAATTTTATTTATTTTGGTATGTGTATGAATGTACTGTCTGCATGCAGGTGTGTGCGCCTGTGTCGTGCAATGCCGCGGAGGTCAGAAGAGGGTGTCGTATTCCCATGGAACTGGAGTTCTCCTGGAATTGGAGTTTCAGACGGTTCTCAGCCGCCATGTGGGTGCTGGGGATTGAAACTGGGTCCTCTGTAAGAGCGGTCGGTGCTCTTAACTGCTAGGCCATCTCCCCAGCCCAAAATGCTTATTTTTTTTTATCCTCACTGTGATTTGTTTCATGATATCTAAAACAATGTTGGTCTCATTCATCATTGCACAGCCTAGTTGCTCATGTATTCCACAGGGTTATGTGAATGCTGATATTTGGGTAACATTTGGATGAACATTTTAAAAGCAATTAAAAAAATTTTTTGTTCTTTTTGAGACAGGGTCTCCCTGTAGTCCCAGCTGTCCTGGAACTCACTCTGTAGACCAGGCTGGCCTTGAACTCACAGAGATCCACCTGCCTCTGCCTCCCAAGTGCTAGGATTAAAGGCGTGCGCCTACCAGGTCTTGAGCTTCAGGCCAGTACTTCAAGTTCTATACTAGATTCAATGAACTAGAAATTTAAGTACATGTGAAGGTTTCTTATTGATAGTTTACATCCAAGTCAATCTGAATATTCTGTAAACTTTTGACACGTCCATATATTTAAAGTGTCTACTTTTTCCATGGAAATACTCAAAACTTAGGTCAAAAAGTTCTTTCACTTTTACCTTCTTGCTCATGGACACCATTCAGGAAACAATGATACACAATGTTAAATAGTTGCTTAAAGTATAAAGAAACAATCTATGAATGTGCATAAATAATAATGCAGTTTTAATTTTTTATTTTGTCCAGTATGCACATATTTGTGAGTGTGTGTGTGTGTGTGTGTGTGTGTGTGTGTAAGTGTGTGTGTAGGCACTCATGCACATATGTGTATGTGAAGATCAGAAGTCAGCATCTCAATTCCTCAGTCACTCTCCACCTTATTTTTTGATCTCTCTGTGAGGGAGGCACTCTTGAATCTGGCTTTTTCCACAGGGTTGTGGGAATCAACTTCAGTTCCTCATGCTTGCATGACAAGTTCTTTACTATCTCCCAAGCCCAATGGGACTTGCTATATAAACGTCTGATCAATTTTTATGTATCTCAAAAATTTGTTTCAATCGAGAACATCAAAATATAGAAAAACAGCTTTTAGATGTGACTTACTGTGAGAACTTTCCTGTTGTTTTTATTTCATTCATTCAAGGCCAGGGGAAACTTTTGCTATAATTAGAGAAAAACTGATTTTGTCTTGATTGCAGTCTATTAAGGATATTTAACAAAGCCCTACAAATCTCATAGTTTTGACACATATTTTATAGAGATTGGAAATTTATTCCAGAAGATCCTGATTACAAAGAGAAATAGATTCCACATGACTAATGCAGTAAGAGAACCTTAGGCATATATTTCATGTGATAATTGCTTTCTTTTGCATCTAGGAACTATAGACAAAAGCAAGAGAAATCAAGCTAGTTTTACCATCTAGAGGAAAAGAAATCATGGCACTGGTCAGGTCTGGGGGCATTTCTTCAATCTTGGGAAATCTTTGAAAAATAAAATCATGTTTGTGGCTATCATGCTGTACATCCAATTAAAGTTGTCGCATTGTTCCCTACGAAATGTCAGCCCTTGCTATTACAAGATACCTAACCTGTTTACATGGAAAATAAATGAGTTCTCACTGTGGTATCTGTACTTGTCAGGGGCTAAGCTAAATCAAAAGACTGATGCATTTCTCATGGTTATTCATTCCACTTTTAGTTGGGCAAAATTATATTCACCTTGCAAATTCTTTGACCACAAACTATTCTCTTGCATGCTTCATCTCTCTCTAAAATTGAAGCAGAGTAGAGAATTTTATAATTTAAAACTGTAGATTAAATGTAAGTAAGTCGTCTATGCATAGACTGGATGAGAATCTCAAGAGATCTGCCTCATCAAACATAACTGGAGCCTAGATAAAACTAGTGACAGCCTACCTTGTGAGCCCATTATAGAACCTCAGATCTTAGTTACTATGGTGGGAAGTGTGAGAAGGAGAGAGAGAATACACAATGTGGTAACTGTGTTTTTCAGATGGTTCCATTTGGAAAAAGTGATATTTCAGGTCAGAAGAATAGAGATAAGATAGTTTCCGTGAATGAAGGTAGGAGAAATTGCTGCATCTGTTACCCACTCTGTCTTTCACTTCTCTAATGGATTTCAGTCCAAAATTGAGCCAACCCACAGATTCAAGGCGAATGTTTGCTCTTCGGATATATCAAGAATAGTATAGTCATTTTAGACATAACTTGGAAAAAGCTAAAGCTGTTTTCTGATTCCTTTTTTGTCTTTTTGAGACAGGATCTCCCTGTAGCCCCAGCTGTCCTGGAACTCACTATGTAGACCAGGCTGGCCTTGAACTCACAGAGATCCACCTGCCTCTGCTTCCTGAGTGCTGAGATTACAGGCATGCACCACCACACTGGGTTCTAAACGTGTTTTCTTATGCTAAGCTTCAGGTTACCTGTTATTTTCAATAGTATCCAAGAGACAATGACTTTTTTTCCAGTTATTCCAAAGAGGTGAGAAATGGTAAAGATTATCTGAGGAGCATTTCTCAATAGCTATTTAACTTTATCTATATGACCTCTGAATTCTTATATAATGACTGTGATTTCACTTGGAAAAGGCTCTAATTCTAATTTTGATTGTAGGGTTTTGGTAAAGATGCACAGTTCCTGCAGTGATGCAATCATGAGTAACCCACAATTGGATTTCTCACCTTCAGCATTCATTTCTCCAAAAGAAGTCTATCTATGTTTTGTCCATATGCACATTTAAATGATTCCTGGTCCAAATGATATTTGACATAATTAGTTCTTTAATTATTTCGAATTTTTCATATTTTAAATTATTCTGATTAAATTTTCATTTATCTCAAATGTTTGTACATCAGAGATTTTCATTTACATGAAATATTGAAAATAGTCTACACAAATCCATTCCTGCCATATCTGATTATGTTCAACTCTTGGAACAGAGGAATCTAGTGACTAAAACAGCATGAAGTAGGAACAAGGAAATGTTTTCTATTATTTTCTTTCTTCTTTTAAATGAGTGAATCCATGGATGAATTTTGACTTGTTACTTGAAATAATTTAAAGCTGCATTCAAGAACATAATTTACATGAAATGGCATTTTTCACTGTGCCTGAAAAAAAATGAAACATACAATATAAGAAAATGTAGCACAAGTACCAAGTTGCTATGAAAGTTTGGAGTGCTGAGGAAACAGAGTGTGGTAAAGAAGTTTTGATAAGAAAGACATACCAGTAAATTATTTAAACAAAAACAGAACTCATTTATTTCAAAAGGTTCTCCATTGGAAACATTGCTTATAATCAATACAAGTATTTTTGGTTAGAACTGAGGCTCTAGAATATAAATGATAAGTGAAGCCATTGCTTAGTGAAAGTCAATTTCTTGGCAATAATGACTGTAACTCATAGTGAGCCATTGAAACGTCCTTATGAAGTAATGTAAAACTTTGGATTCAAAAGACTAACTAAAAATCATGTAGCTATTTTAGGGTTTGTTTATCAACTTTTGCTAAAAACTTCTTTATATTTCCAAAATTATGTAATGAAAGAATTATGGAAAATTAAAGCTGGAATTTTACAGAGCTCTTAGGCTCCAGGTATACTTTAGAAGCAAAGGCTAACTCTTTTCCATGCTTATTTTAGTTCTACAAATGTCAAATCCAATCTCAGACTCTCTTCTCCAAATAGACACAGGTAACTCTATTTCAAACTCACTTTGAACATACCTTCTAATAATATGGAACTTTCAGTAATGTGTTCTACATTAAATGGTTCTACTCTTCCAGTTAAATAAGAACATGATTTACATTTGATAAAACAGATAGAGTAGGGAATGTGC
This sequence comes from Rhizomys pruinosus, assembly GCA_009823505.1. Lineage (NCBI taxonomy): Eukaryota > Metazoa > Chordata > Mammalia > Rodentia > Spalacidae > Rhizomys > Rhizomys pruinosus. Next base: position 138,820 of record VZQC01011670.1, on the reverse strand, counting down.
CCTGAACATAATTCTTTCTTCATGTAATATTTTATTGATTCATCATAAAAGTTTCCCTTTTAATGTAGCTTGCAAACAGGAATCAGTCTAATGATTAGCTATGAGAATACCATTTTGAAACAGGGTCCTTTAGATGGCTGGAGAGTAGATTTTATTCTTACACAGCACTGATTTATGATAGGTCAATCTACAAAAAGAAAAGAGAAGTGGATGAATAAACACATGGATTCGGCATTGGGCTAAATTTTCCAATTCTTCCCAGTCTTTTGGTTCAGACTACATATAAAGAAAAATAATTCTGTTTCCTATCTGTATTGTACACACTAAGTAAGAAGTTTATTTTGTGTGATAAATTTGTGTCCAGGCAAAATTGTACACAGGTAGAAGGATCCATGCTACCTACTCCAACAACATGGGGGTTCCCAGGAATATGGACACATAGAGTGAGTGCAGTTATCTTCTGTGAAGGAACATAGAAGCTGGGCTTTATCTTTTTAGATAAACACCCACCCTGAATGTGTCTTCACATGACTCTGAACATACTTCAAGTTTCTATGTGCATTTATCAACTGAAAGAAAGACTGCATCTTCAATGCGATTCCTGCTCCTCTCTAGCCACATGCTTAGAAGAATTCCAAAATAGTTCTCTGAACAGTTTTATCTCTTCACATCCTCATCTAAATCTAATATCAAGTATTCTAGTTTCTTACTTATGAAAAATGTATTAGTGTAGAGGCACTCAAACTCTTGAGTTCAGATGCAAAGGATCACCAAATTACCATAATTTTATTATTTTTATATCAAAACACATAGTTTCTTCCTTGAACTCAATTAATCCCAAGAATTCAATATAAAACAAAACAAAACAAAAACATCAACTGGTGGTACAAAAGGTGAAAACAAAGCACCCATATATATAGTCATCACAGAAGCAGACTATCATATCCTTCCTTCAATGGCCTTTTCTAATTCATATACATCTAGGAAATGCCCTATATAGAGTATTTTATTTTTTATTTCTTTCCATGAATAAATGAGGCTGTGCTCATTTTTGGTCTTTCTTTTTTTGATTTCTTTTTTTATTGATATTTTGTGTATTTCATACATCATTTTTCAATTCAGTTCAGGCATATTCCCCTTTCCTTTACCCTCATCGCACCCCACCCCAGATCATGCATTCTGCCATAACTGTCCTGCATCTTTCTCTCAGTCTTTTTTTGTTGTTGTTGTTGAAGAATTCACATTTTGCTCCATTAATGTTGTATTACTCTAAAAATTGGATACATACTCTTCACCCATATACAGTAATTACAGAGTCTGAAAATAATTGGTAGGTGGATTCTACAGCCCATTGAGAGATTCACATTATAACAGCATAGTTGCTTTCAGATAAACAGAACTATAACAATAATGTCATTCAGCTTACCTTTCATATGGGGGATTTGGTGTTAGCATCCACAAATGAGGGAAACCATTCTCTGTTTGTCTTGCTGGGACTGTGTTACTTCACTCAGCATAATGGCCTCGAGCGCCATCCATTTACCTGCAAAGTTCATAATGCCATCTTTCTTTACCGCTGAATAGTAATACATTGGTAGATGTACCACCATTTTGTCATCCCACCATTCTGTTGAGGGGCATTTGGGTTGTTCCAGCTCCTTTGCTATTGTGAAGAGCTCTTGCATTACACATGGATTACATGTATTTTTGTGGTAGGATGGGTCTTTGTGGGTATATACCCAGGGAGTTGTGTGACTGGGTCAGGTGGTGGCTTTCATTCTGAGTATTTGAAGGGTTCTCTAAAACTGTTTCCATTAGTGGTTGTTACACAGTTTACATTCTACATCCGCAGTGGATACGTGCCCTTTTCCACAACCTCTCCAGCATCTGTTGTCTTTTGTTTTCTGATCTTTCTAGTGTATTGGAGTGAGATTGATTGTCTGGAGAGTGGTTTTAATTTGGCATTTCCTTACTTATTAATGATGTTGTGAACACTTTTTAAGATTGGTTCTCAGCCATCTCTTTAATTCCTCACTGGTGCAGACTCTGTTCAGCTCTTTACTCCATTCTTTTCAGTTAGGTCATTTGTCTTCTTATTTTTGTTTTTTGTGTAGTTCTATATCTTTCTGTTAAAGCTCTGTAAGATGTATCACTGGTAAAGGAGTTCCTCCTACTCTGTGGGTCTCTCTTCACCTCCTTGATTGTTCCACTGTACAGAAGCTTTTTAGTTTTTTTTTTTTTTTTTTTTTTTTTATTTTTTTTATTTCCTGTGCAGCTGCTTGTCTGATTTAGAAAGCTTCCCCTATTGCTATGTCTTATAGGTTGTTGCCAACTTTTTCTTACATCACCTTTAGGGTTTCAGGCTTCACATTAGATCTTTGATCCACTTGCAGTTGATTTTTGTACAGGGTGAGAGAGGGGTTTAATTTTGTTTTCTTCTACAGTGTAGGATCAAATTTTGCCAGGGATCCGTTTGCTGGAAAATGCTCTGCCTTTCCTCCACTGAGATTTTTTGGTCTTTGTAAAATATGCGGTGGCTGAAACTGTATGCGCTCAAGTTTGGATCTTCAATTTTGTTCCAGTGGTCAACGGGTCTGTTTTGTGCCACGTCCCAGCTGTCTTATGACTATTGCCCTGTTGTCATATAGTTTGAAGTCTGCTTAGGGGCAATTCCACCCTGTATGGCTATTTTCACTCTAGGGTTTGCTTTAGCTATTTGGGTCTTTTGTTTTTCCTATGAATTATCATGATTTTTTTTTTCCCAGCCTGTGAAGAAGCTCGTAGGTCCCATAGGATTTTGATTGGGCGGATTGTATTGACTCTGTATATCAATTGGGTAAAAGGACATTTTTACTATTATTAATTGTCCAATCCCTGCGCATGGACGGTCTATAACATCTTTCAATGTCCATTTTCCAATCTCCTCCTTTTGGGGTTTAAAATTTTTCTTGTAGACGTCCTTGGTGTCTTTGGTTCGATTTGTTTCCCAGTATCTTATTTATTTTTGAGGCTATTGTGGAGTGGGAAGTTTCTTCTTATATTCCTTCTCCAGTTGTCTATTTTTGGTGTAATGTAAAGAGAGGCTACTGATTTTTCTAGGTTTAATTTTGTAGCCCAGCACTTTATTCAAACTCTTAATCGTTTCTAGAAGTGTTCTGGTTGATGGTGGTAGTTTTAGCATCCTTAGTAAAACTATCCTATCATCTGCCAAAAGGGCTAGCTTCACTATTTTTTTAAAATATGTTACTCATTTAATTTCCTTCTATTGTTTTATTTCCCTAGGCAAGTGTTTTTGAGCACTATGTTGAAGAGGACTGGTGATAGGGGCAGCCTTGTTGGGTTCCTGCCTTTAGGGGAAATGGTTCCAACTTTTTTCTCCATTTAGGATGATGTTGGCCGTGGTTTGCTATACATGGCTTTGGTCATGTTGAGGAATGTCCCTTTCAGTCCTATTCCCTCTAGGAATTTAACATGAAGGGATGCTGGATCTTGTCTAAAGGCTTTTTCCTGCATCAATTGAGATGATTGTGTTGTTTTGTCTTTCATCCATTTATGTTATTTTATGCTCTTTATGATTTATATGTTGAAACTATCCCTTGCATCTCTGGTATGAATCCAACTTGATCATGATGGATGATATTTGATGTGGTGGTTCTGTATGTTATGTAAGTGATCTTGCAAGTCTTTTTGTTGAGAATTTTTAACTCTATTCTTCCTTAGTGAGATGAGTATATAGCTTTTCTTTCTTGTTTTCATCTTGCCTGGTTTTGGTATTAGAGTGCTGTTGGCTTCATAAACGGGTTTGGGAAGGAAATTCCTGTGTTTGTATCCTTTACAACAATTGGTAGCAATGGTTGAGCACTCTTTAATGTTTTTATAGAATCCTGCCGTGAAACCATATGGGCATGGGCATTTTTTATTTAGTGGTGAGGTTTTTTTAATTAAATCTGTCAATTCCTCACTACTATGGGTTGTTTTAAAGTCAATCTTTCTTGGTTAAGCTTTGTGTTCCAGGATTTCAAAATAATTCATCCATTTTCTTAGGTTTTCAAATTTAGTGGAGTATAGATTTTTGAAGTTATTTCCTGTGTGATTGTCTGGATCTTTCCTTGTCTGTGTGATGTTTTCCCTTCATTCACAAATTACTATTGATTTGGAGTTGCTCTCTCTCACTCTCTTTTTGGTTAACTGGGTTAGCGGTCTGTCTATTTTGTTTATTTTTTCAAGAATCAGCTTTTGGATTTGTTGATTTATGTATTGTTTTCGTGTTTCTATTTCGTTAATTTCTGCTCTGATTCTTTTTTATTTCTTTCCTGTCTGTTGGTTTAGGGTTCATTTGTTGTTGTCTCTCAAGTTTTTTTGTTTGTTTGGTTTTGTTTGTTTTGCTTTTTCTTTTTGACGACCAGGGTCTTCCTGTTAGCCCCAGCCGTTCTGGAACTCTACTCTGTAGATCAGGCTGCCTTGAGCTCACAAAGATCACCTGCCTCTTGCCTCCTCCAAGTGCTAGGATTAAAGTGTGCGCATCATGCCTGGCCTCCTTTTTTTTTTTTTTTTTTTTTTTTTTTTTTTTTTTTTTTTTTTTTTTTTTTTTTCCTGCAGTGTCAGGTCATTTATTTGTCCCCTTTCAGTTTTTTTTTTTTTTGATGTGGGCACTTAGGGCTATAAATTTCCCTCTCAAGACTGCTTTTAAAGTATCCCACAGGTTTTGTTATGTTGTATTGTCTTTTTCGTTCAGCTCCATGAATATTTTTTTTTCAGTCTTTATTTCTTCGCTGACCCATTCGTTATTCAGGATTGTGTCGTTTAATCTCCATGTATCCTTGTAGCTAGTTGGACTTATTCTGGTGTTCATACTGAGCTTTATTGCACTGTGGTCTGATAGAATGCATGGAATAATTTCTATCCTTTTGTATTTGTTGAGGTTCCTTTTGTGCCCCAGTATGTGGTTGATTTGGGGGAATGTCCTGTGAGGTGCTGAGTAAAAAGTATATTTTCTGGTATTTGGGTGGAATATTTTGTAGATGTCTGTGAGGTCTATTTGGTGTATTGTATTGTTCAGTTCTGATGGCTCTCTGTTTATTTTTTGTCCTGTTATCTATCCAAGGGGCTCAGTGGGATGTTGAAGTCTCCTTCTGCTTCTTCTATTCTGCTTCTGAGGCTTTTCCCCATCCTTTCCTGGTAGTTGGATGAATGTTCAATATCCTTTTTCATTTCATCCTTGGATTTCTTTAGATTTTCCACTTCCCTCTGGAGCCTGTAATTCTCATCTTGTAGCTTCTTGCTTGTTGTCATTTTCTTTTTTCATTTTGGCCTGAGATCTTTTCATTGTTTCGACTTCTTTCTGGGGTTTGTGATTTTTCTCCCTTTAGGTCCTTCTTGAGGTTTTTCAATCTCTCCCCTTAGTTCTTTCCACCGTTTGTCATTATCTCCCTCTAGGTCCTTCCTGAGGTTTTCATTCTCTTCCCTTAGTTCTCTGATTTCTTTGAATGTGTCTACAGTTGTTCTTCTAAGGTCCGTGTCTTGGCTTCTTTCCTTGGAGATCTCATCGTGTTGATCTTCTGTAGGCTTGGTAGAGTTTGGTGTGGATTTATTATGAGCTTTTTCCATGTTGTTTTTTTCTTTGTGTCTTTGGCATGTGTGTCTTTTGTCTGTTTATTTGTTTCCTTGAATTCCAGCATCTCAGCATTGGCTGCACAGACCATAATCACCAATGCTCTGCCTGTTAGGTCTTCTGCACCAGAGCCCCACCAGGATGACTGGGGGGAGGGGGCGCATTGGGTTGGTTTGGTACTTTGGCCTGTGCACCGGTAGGCTCCCAAGGGTCAAGGCAGGTCTGCCTAGACTCACCGGACCCTCTCTGACTCCAGGAGGGTGTCTGCAGTCCAAGCTCTGACTTCCGGGGATGGGTGGAATGCCCCCCAGGGACAAGGCAAGTCTTCCTTGACTCACCGGAACCTCTATGACTCTGGGAGTGTGTCTGCAGTCTAAGCTGCGACTTCCAGGATGGGTGGCATGCCCCCCAGGGACTCACCGGAACTTCACTGACTCTGGGAGGGTGTCTGCAGTCAGAGCTTATAGTGTATTTTAAAAACTGAATCATCTCTGTTGTATTTGGCTCTTAACTCTTCTGCAAAAGGCTTGTGTGTTAAATGTTTGGCCCACAGTTGGTAGATTCTTTCACTGAGGAATTTTTTTATGATATTCATTGGGTTAATCAACAGACAAATTTATAATCTCATGGCATCATTGGTAGAATCTTCACTGTAGTGTCCTGCACCAACACAGACCCACAGAATGGCATCAAATGGCCATGGAATGAAGCCTGTGAAATAGTGACCAAAAACAAACACAATATTTAACTGTTTAAAAATGTTTCTCAAAAAGACCAAAAAAATTAATAAATAAAAAAAAAATAAAAATGTTTCTCTTAGGCATTTGTGAAAGCAGTGAGTGCTGAGGAATACAAATGTTATTAAAACTGTGGCATTATCTGTCTGTATTTCAGTATTGGCATGGAACACACCAGAAGGTACTACAGACACCAACAAATATTTTCATGGACCCTAGAAGATCACAGTATTTTTTTCTCAATTGAATTCTACTGCTAAGGGTAGCTACCTCTATTTCTTTTTAATAAAGTCATATGATAGCTTAGTCTGAGAAGTGTGTTGAAAAAGTCTTGATCAAACTTAGTACATCTATGTCCTTTTCATCTGTATTAACATAAACAAGACCTGCTCATTTTTTAAGAAGGGTAATATAAGTGCTGGCATACTTGGATTTAATCTGTTTTATCAATATTCTGTTTTTATTAATGAAAAATAATTATTTCCCTCACTTTAACAAAAAGAAAGCTAGCTAGCTAATGGAAACGTGTTTTGGACCTTTTCACTTGTAGTTCTTAGTAAAGACAACGTGTAGATTTTTAAATATCAGAATGCTCCAGAATACCCATGAGTAAATTTTATTTCCTCATATGTATGGGAAATGTGTCCAAAGTATGAAGAAATGTGCAAACATTGAAGACTTTTTACTGTTTACTTTGCTTGCATTCACATTATAGGGAATGAGAATAACTTTATAACATGCCTTATTTTAGCTGAATATTTACATGAGATGTGATAACTGAAGCAGTCCACAGCATATATGTGGATAGACCATTAAATACTTTGATCATTTTTTTTTTCTGAAGCAGACTAAGATGTTCCAGAGATTGCTAAGGTATATAAGCCTTGAAGCACCAGTTTTGTTAGTTTAATTGTTGTGCTTCTATGACTATGTTTAGAAAGAACACTGGTTTCGTTTTACAGCCCTGAACTGACAAGAGCATGAACAGGGTTAATTTGCTGTTCTTATCATTCTTGAAGACAAGTGTACCATTATATGAAAATACTGTAAAACTGAATTATGGAGGTGTTTTACTTCCAGCCATAACTGAAAGTAGCAAAAACTTGCTATTTATGTTCCCTGTGTCTGAATTGATTTTTCACTCCAGTGTTAAATAGTATAACTTACCACTGAATATTTTCATGCAGTATAAACGTAGATATATCGTACCTGGTAATACACATTATATTGTGTCCAAAATGAATGAGGAAATCAATGACAATGTTGAAATGTGCTCCCTGAAGACTCAAATTAATGGAATTCCATGGGCGATATTAAAGTTTTCCTGCTTCTTTCCTCAGGTGCATTCTGGGAAAGGGGGTGGAGAGGCAACATTTTGTGTAGAGTTGTCCTTTACCCTACCAATTTTTCCTGGTATCTGTTGCATCTTCACTGTATATTGTCATCAGAAAAGGTGGGGATATATCCCAGAATCGAATTAGAATTTGATTTGTTTGACAGAAAGCCACCTTGGAGTCTAATCTAAAGCCACACAAATGTTTGAAAACTTACCACACAAACGATTTGAAATATTACAAAAGTTAGTCTACCGCAAAGAAATTAATTGTAAAAAAATTATACCTACAATATGAATAACCAAGGCCACATGTAAGATGAGCATTGAAAAGGCCTTGTGACACATTCCACTGCCAGGAATCATGAGTTACAGCCAACTCTGATGAACACTAATAATTTCTTTACTTTTATTCCTTACTACAAAAAAATAATGTTGCACCTTTTTATCTCTAGAATGAAAGTAGCATTAGTAAAAGGAAATGTGCAAAGGAATTTTATCCATATGAATGCTTACTCTATTCAATGAAACATGACTATTTATATATTTTCCCTGTAATTATGCTGACTCAACAGAAATGAGATGATTTACCTAAAGCATCCCACTAAGTGATATAGACATGAACATCAGTTAATAATTTTTCTGAAGACATAGAGTAAAATCACCATCTGTAGGAATTGAGATGGGTATCTAAAGGGCAGGTCAAAGTATTGATAAGATACTGTAGCCTTGGAAAAAGGATGTGAAAAAGCTGGTCAGCTATAATGGTTTTCAAATTCTAGCTTATACAAGAGTTCACAACACTGAAAGGAGAGCAGTTCGGGCAAAATAATCAATTGAGAAGAAAGTCTGTGTGATAGCCACACTTCTTTGAGGTTCTAGGAAGGCCCTGACCTGCGGTAGAGACAACAAAATGAATAAAATGTAGGGGCCAGGTCAAATATGGAGAAAGAAGGGCTCATTTCAGGAAAAGATAAAGCTACGCGTATGTGAGGTTGAGTTAGGAAGAAAAAATAACCAGTGAGAATAAGAATAAATAGCTAGTACTTGCAAGAAAAGAATCAGTGTCTTATTAATTCTAAAGTGTAATATTAGTAAAAGAGAATGGATGCAGGTGTACCTTGTACAGGCCTCAAGCTATAAAGTGACTGCCAGTTCATACGGTAAAAAAATAGTAAGATAATAATGGAAGAGCAAAATGAAAGGATATTTTAAAGATAGAATTAAAATAAATGAGTGCCAACTTAGAAACAATGTGAGAGAAATAAAATATTTGAATATTTGCATAAAGAGGTGAAGGCCTGGATATGTTAACCTTGCAGCTCTAGGGAATGATCCCAGGAAAGGTGGCCACCCAGCTGTTCACTTCAGTTGCAGGCAATGCAGGCTACTGTTTTCATTCTTGCCTGAGCTCCAGCATCAGTTAGTGAGGTTTAAGAAGGAAGCTTGTAGTCATACAAAACAAACTTAAATGGGGATTAGCAAAATTGCACGATTGGGTATAGAATAAAACTTAAAATGGAAGCCAGGCGGACTGTTCTCCTGAAAGAGGGAATGCTAATTACAGCTCTGTGACAAATGGCAGTGTTGAACAAATGTTGAAACAAAGGTGTCAAGGCATAGAGCATATTTCTCACAAGTCACAAGAAATTGTGAACATCAACAAGAATTAGCAATTCAGTTTCTGATGGAATTTTAAAGTAGATTTATCAGCATGAGAAGGATGAATACATTCTGTTGCTAAGCTCAGTAAGTAAAGACAGGCCAAAGGCAGGAAGAAGCAGACTCCTTCTGGAGTGAGTACCAGACATGCAGGACATCTGGGAGAATGTTATTAGTTACATTTACACATGCAGAAAAGTGTTAGATGCTTCTCTATGTTTATTTTGAAACAAAGCACTTCACTGTAATTGTTTCTCTGTAATAATTGCTTCTATGTTTTCTATTTTGAAAGTCAACTCAAGGCATTGGGTAGTGGCCTTCTAGTAGAGTTCTTGTTTTTTTTTTTTTAATGAATTATGTTTTCTCTCTAGTTTTGAAAAATGTGTTAGGTCTTTCTTCTTTCTTTTATGTCTCTTCCTTCTAAAGTAAACATTGTCTTTTTGTTTGTATCATTTCTTTTCTGGTAACTATGTCTCCCAATACTAAACTTTTGTTTACACAAGGGATTCTGGCACACACTGTAGTCTACTCATTTCATCTTTATGAAAATAGGCATCTGTTCAAGTCACATCATACACTGCAATCCTGGTGGACTACTGACCATATTAAGTAGCTCAATTATTTTGGAATGTCTCATCAGCAACATCTTTAGGATTCATTCTGCCCTTCTCTGTGTGGTGCACTCCAACTATGGACCATTGTTTTATCTTGCTTACATTCTAGTGATAGTCGAAGGGAAATCCTATCCTTTTATAATCTTCTGAACTTCCACCTGGATGATTTAAACCAACTGGAAGAGAATAAAAATCTCTGTTGTAGTTTATAAAACATTAGCATTTTATTCCAACACTTCCTGTGTTTTAAGCTTGGCAGTTAAAATGGGGATGTCTTCAAGTTTCTTTTACATTCCGTAACTATTTATTTCACCCTTCCTTACTGCATAACTGCTGTGGCTCTAACTTCTAATAGGTGCTTTTTTTTTTTTTAACAGAGTGCAGTCAGCTTGACTCATGTGTCTTCTGTCTTTTCGTTAATTTGTTATATTTACATTAGTGTCTTTAAATTTTTCTGGTCATCCTGATTTAAGTGAAAGTTTGTAAGACTCAGAACCATCTGAGATACACAGAGGGCATGCATAGAAGCTGTACAACATGACTTTGTTCGAGATCTATGTGGACACTTAAGACTCCTCTCCCCTCCCCTCCTATCTCCCTCGGGTTCTCATCCCTTTCCAATTGTATTTTCTTTTCATTTTTCTCTTCTCTTCTGCTACTAAGATGGCTCATAAAGAGCTGTTTGTGTGTGAAGACCAGGTTTGCATACTACAGTGTCCTAGATTAATATCTGTTGCTGAGATAAGGTACCCTGACACAGAGCGATTTAGGAATGGAAGGATTTATTTTACCTCATGATTCCAGTTTATAGTCCATCTGTGCTCAGCTCTCTTGCTCTGTCTTTACACAGGCACACCTGGAAACCAAGGAATGGTGCTGCCCACTTTCAGGATCTTGGCACATCAATTAAGTCAGTCAGCACAATCCCCCCACAGACAAGTATTCACTCCAACTTCATCCAGACAGTTTCTCATTGAGACTTTCCCCAGATGATTAACAGGTTCTGTCAAGTCGATAGTTAAACCAGATGTCACATACGATAACTTAAGTAAAAGTTCCCAATGATGTTTCATGCTCCTTTGTTTATCTGTGTGCTCATGAGCTTCAGTTTCGCTAATGGCATTTGTGTAATGAAATCCTGTAATAACTTCAGCATCTCTGAAATAAACCTTCAGTAATTTTGAAAAACAGAAGAGGAAAAAAAACACCTACTGAACAAAGCCATATGAGGGGTTTGGACACTGGAGTGATTCTTCAATGGTTTTTCAACTTGTCGTCTTCAGTGTAGTCTTCTTACCCACAGGATTGTCTAATGATACAAGTTATTCTGAGTGAAAAGTAAATTGATTCTGGATTGATCTTCTATCCATTGAAACCTCAGATGTCTTATCTATAGTGTTCTGCTCATTCATATGCTTTACGATTTTCACACAGATTATTGTTCGTCTAATTTTTATGGGTTAATGCCTACAAAGTTATATTATTTTGACTTGTGAACCCTTTAAAGACTCAAAATGAGCCTACCACCTGACCCAGGCATACCACTTCTGGGAATATATCCACCAGACTCTTCCTACCACAGAGATACATGGACAGCCATGTTTATTAAATCTCTCTTCACAGTAGCAGAGAGCTGGAACCAACCCAAGTGCCCCTCAACCAATGAGTGGATGGAGAAAATGGGGTACATCAACACAGTGGAGTTCTATGCAGTGGTAAAGAAAGATGACATCATGAAATTTGCAGGTAAATGGATGGAACTAGAAGATTTTATGCTAAGTGAAGTAATGTAATCCAGAAAAACAAAAGACGAATGGATCCCTTATATGTGGATTTACCAAGTATCTAGGTGTAAGACAAACTGAGCAATATTAATGTTATATTCCTCATGATCTAAAGACAACTGTGCTCTTGCATTGTGAATCCCTAAACAGGTTCTAGAGCTGACCTAACATTTATTTTCAAACCTCAGGTTTGGTACATGATGGAGGGTATGTGTGCATCTTTTAGAGTAATATGGGATTAAAATGGAAAGATGAGAATCAAGAAATATGCTCTGGAAATAATATACAGTTTGTTTCGAAAGGATACAGTTTTAATATAGGTGCAACGTAATAGGCTGGTGCAACTTAGCCTTTCTGGGTGCTTAACGACCATACTTAATGCCTATTCCAATTTGGCCAAGGGACCTAAGGGATAACTTTTCTCCTTGCCCTCAGAGATCAACCAAGTCAGGGGATTATGCATGAGGGCATCTCTTGAAATGTCCTGCAAATCTGGGTCACCAGTCTTCCTGTTCAGGGAGGTCTTGGAGAGCCACTAATGGGAGTTCAGCCAGTGTCCAGTCTATAAAGAGGAAAGTCTGCTCATGCTTCAGAAAAGGAAGCCTGGTCTAGCAAGACCTGATTTTGTCATCAAGTGGATGGAACTGGTAAATGATAAGATGAAAGGAGCAAGGCGCTCCCCCCCCCCAAAAAAAAACCCCAAGAGACCTCTGAGGACCAGATCCTCAACTGACCTTGAGAAAACAAAACCCTTGGTTAATCTGGGCTAACTGTGTGGACTTAAGCATCCAAAAGGAAAGTATAAATAATCAGTAAGACTAGAGAAACTGTGTTGAAGACATAGAACTTGAGATCTTAGTAAAAAGACAAAAAGAAAAAAGAGAGAGTACTGTTGTTTGGCCTGGCTTCAATTCTTACTGGCAAGTGCATCGGCTCTGTGGCTGCCACCACTTTTGGCACTCCTCAAAGACATGAGACACAACTTTGTAACCTTCCAATACAGACTGAGGATTCATGTCTCTCCAAGAATCCTCCAAAACTTCAATGCCAGATGGGGACTACTGAGATGCCCAGCTTGTAGACTAAACAGCTAAGGGGATTTCAGCCTGGGCAGAATATAGACTGCCATTGTTGGACTACCTAGGCTGTATCATGGAGCCCAGTACAGGGGTCTCAAGATAGGACACGTGCTTACTGGACTTCATTTGGGGGACCATGAGAGGGAAAGACCCCTATGTGGAGCAAAAATGCAGGATTGATAGTTGTTTGGGATTGCCAAGGAGGAACTTTTGAGCACTTCCTTAAGGAAAACATAACATCTTTTAGGAAAAAAAAATTCTCCAATTCAAGTGATATGTGTATGTATATATGTATGTATACATATATGCATATATAACTATGTATATATACTGTATCAATACAAGTCGGAGAGAACAACAACAAAAGAATGGAAAAAAATTCTGGAAATAGAAAAAGGTACAGGACATGTATGGCAGACTGCAGGGACTCAGGTCGGGGGGGCATGGAAAGGGAAGTGATTCTAGATTTGATTGAGAAATGATGTATGACCTATGGAAAAAGTTTAATAATAAAAAAAATTTATATTAAAAAATAAAGAAAAAATCCAAAAAATAAAGTAAATCAGATAAAAAAATAGGAGTGTATATGAAATCAACTATCCTTTCTTAATTTCTATTTACCTTTAATGATAAATGCTCAATTTCTGAATTAGCAACTATATGAATAAAAAAGGTATACATGAGTAGAATTTTGGCTCTTGATATATTAACAAATTAATGAATCAGTAAACAAAAAAGTGTTTGGGAACATATGTGGAATAGTCACCACTTAGAATTACATGTTAAGACTGAGAAAAACGTATATGAAAAGTGAACATATAGTTTTGGGTACATGAAAAATGGGCTTCAAATTTTTTTTTCACTGTTGAACACATTGCATCTTTTTTCTTTTTTTTGTTAGCCCCAGACCCCAAATACATCGCATCTTAAAAGCACTCAGAATAACGTAGTTAGAAAAAAAAAATTTTCTACTTGATTAAAATATTCTTGAACTGAAATGTCAAGGGAGAAATTTATCAAACAAAACACAAACCAAGCTACAAGTGAGGCTCTTGTCTGTAGTTTTCATGAAACAAATATAGTGAATGGAATTGAATATAATGAAGCCTATAGTTGCAAAATAATCTACAAACAAGATAAGGACAAGTTTACTCATAAAATATCCATTTCTGTCCCAACTGTTTGGAGGCAGAATCTGGGCTATGGCCTGTGAGCAGCAGTGCTGAACACCATGGAAGAGACGCACAAGGTGGGCTAGCCCCTGAGCCATTCCACGTAGTAGAGGGTCCATCACCCTAGATCCTTAAGTCTACATGAAGCTTCGAAGAAGTTTGGCACTGTTAAACCTATCTGAGCAAACATTGTGAACAAGATGTTCTTGCATTTAAGCAATTTAGATAGGTTATTTTTTTTCTGCAGAACAGTCACTTGATCAAAATAAATGCATTTGTGCGTTTAGCAGTAATGATAATAAATAATATGCATCATGCATATAAATTAGAAATCTTATTTAGGTTTTGTATAGAAAATGTTTATCAAATTATAATAGTTTAGTTGTTTTCTTATTTGCAAGGCTTAAATCCAAGAGGCTAAATATCTGATCTGGCTTATTAATAAATAATATCTAAAAGGTAGTTGGATTATGAAAGCATATTATTGACATAGAGTTATTACAATTAAAAAGTACATAAATATGCACTATCGGATATGTATGATTTAGGAAATATATTAAGGTGATGTATTATTTATTTTTGTATCTCTATGATGAAAATGCCCAACAGACCAATTTAAAGAAAGAAAATTTTATTTGGCTTACGGTTTCAAGAAATTCAGTTCATATTCAGCTGGCCTCAAGTTCTGGGCAGAACATCATGGTGGCAGGAGTATACGGCACATAATCTTCCTCAGTTATTGGAGTAAGATCTGAAAGGTATAAAAGGGGGTCAAAGAATGCCCTAAATGACCTGTCTGTAGTGGCCTGCTTCCTCCATGTGAACACTAACTCCCGCCGATCGCCACCTTCCATAATATTATCATATTACTGTCCCATCAAGTGGTCAATGCACTGATCAGTGCTTAGTTTCTGGAAACACATTTTCAGACCCACACAGAGATATTCTAAGCTAATCCCTTATATGCTTCTTAATCTGATCAAATGGAGAATCACTATGAACCATCATAGCATCTCACTGAAAAAAACACAGTCATTATATCATGCATTAAAAACTTAAAAGTAGGGGGCTGAAGAGATGGCTCAGCATTTCAGAACACTGGTTGCTCTAACAGAAGACTTTTGTTTACTTCCAGCATCAGTATGGTGGCTGACAACCATCTATAACTCCAGTTCCAAGGGATCTGATGCCCTATTCTGGCCTCCATGGTTATTGAATGACACTTATGTCAAACACTCATACATATAACAAATAAAGTAATTAGTAAAATACTTTAAAAGTAGAAAATGAAACAAATACAATTTCTGCTACTTTTTCTGCAATTCTCTTATTCTCTTCAAGTTGGCCAATTGTCAGTTTCTGTGATAATCATCATCAGTATCAGGAAGCTTCTCTGGTGAGAGTTGAGACATGTATTAATCTATCTGTATAACAGTCATTAGGAGTAATTTAATCTTATGTCTATTTAGCAAAATAGTAACATTGGGCTCTCCTGTGTGGTCTGTGATCTGTATAGTTACATGTTCTTAGGCCAGACATCAATGCCAAGGATCATTGTAGAATAGGGGGCAGAAAGAATATAACAGCCAGAGATGGTGGATGACCACAAGGAAAGTTTCCATATAGATGGGAAGTTACTCAGATGAACTCACAACAGCAGTGACATCATGCACATGTACCCACTCAGCTCAAACAGACAAAACCTCATCGTAGACCTGGGGAAGTTGGTAAGAAACCACAACACTATGTGAAGAACTACTGGAAACTGATGGCTGCTGGGAAGGGAAGAGTCAGTTGCTTTCAAGGCTGTGACTCCAGTATGTTAACCATGCTCCAGGGGATCCAACATTTGGACAAGAATCTGATTCTTTAGAGCTTAATATATGTTTATAACAGATTACTTGAAATTGGGCAGGGGATAAGGGGGATGCAAATAGGGTATGCAAATTAAACAGGATCAGAATATATTACATGAGATTCACAAATTTCAATAGGAAAGTGAAAAATCAATAAAAGAAAATTACAATGTTAAAAATAAAATTAAAAATTAAATGACAATTGTTTGTAAGAATCAAATTTAATTATATAAAATACTAAAATATCTCAGATATATTAACAGAAAAATACGCATATCAAATTCCTTAGTCATGTAGATTATTTTGTCAGCTCATATTTCAAAGCACAAAAGAGAAAAACAAGCAACAACAAAAATCAAAGAGGTAGTAAATAGCATGGCCTTAACCCCTGAGGGTGTTGACAATGATATCAAACCTACATACAAGCCAAAGGTACAGAAAACAGAATACACCTTCAAGATTCTCTTTGACCATGAAAATAGATGAATAATCAGAGCAATGTTCATGAGAAAATGATAAAATGGGATTCGTTTTTCTTGTGTTGCATCAAAGAAGATAGTCTTGGAATTGAGGAACAGAACATCTTGCTGTAATGAGAAAAATAAATGATACAGGTAAGAGGGTATGGCTACCCATTAAGTTTAATTTAATCACAGATCACAGGTACCACAACTACAGAAATGATCTACTGGAATATGTAAGAAATCTCTATGTCTCTGGCTATCTCTTTCTGTATCTCTCTCTCTCTTTCTCTCTCTCTCCATAAACATACTCACAAAGAGAGGGCAAGGTAAAGGGAGAAAGGGAAAATGAGAGAGAGAGAGAGAGAGAGAGAGAGAGAGAGAGAGAGAGAGAGAGAGAGAGAGAGAGAGAGAGAGGAGATATTTTGGAAAGACATTTATTACATACCCAAGATCAAAACAAGAAATGGAGATGTCACTTTAACAGATTTCCAGATGTGTGGATTTTAAGAATTACAGTATAATTATGAAAATATATAATAAAAAATAAAAGCATGGCTACTAAATCAAATGCAAGGGAGTGATATAAAATGAATGCTAAAGGCACCAAGAGTCAGCCCCCGAATCAGTAACAGCAAGCTTTACTGAATTTGCTACATTTAATAGTTTGGACACCATTTATAAATTTTGGGCACAATTTTAAAAATCCTAATATAAACTAGAAAGAGCCATTTAACAATCTGGCAAGTATATAAGCTAGTCAGGTGGCTCTGACCTTTGAGTACTACTAGGACAGTTCTGGAGAGTCACTTGTTACCTCAATGTTCTCTTTAGCATTTGAACATGATTTTGATGATGAAACATGAAAACTATGTCTCAAACATGATAATTACATAGGCCAAAGATTGTACTAATATAGTAAAATACAGAATATTTTTCGGAAATAAATGTGGGATTGCTTAAACAAAATTAAGCAAAGGTAGAATGAAGGATTTTTATATGACTCAGAACTTGATCTACAAAGTATGAGTGCAGCGAGAATACAAAATGGATGTGAAGTTGTTCTGTACATGATGCAGGCTGGACGAAGGTACATTTAGCCAGCTAATATTCTTTAACATCAGCTATTTGCCAGCAAATTTGTCTCAATAGTCAGTTAAATAAGGAAGGAAAGGTTTTTCTGGAGTTTTTTAATTATTTTATTTTGGTTTGTTTTATTTGAGACAGGGTCTCCCTGTATTTCCATTTGGCATGAAAAACTCTGGATAGCTTAAAGTGGCCTGGGTTTCACAGAGATACAACTGTCTCTGTCTCCCAAGCTTTAGAGGCATGTGCTCCCATACCTGGAAATTTCTCTGTATTTTAACTGATGCATACAAATATAATTTGTGCATGTAAGTAGAACACTACATTGCATTTTGATAGACATATGCAGTGTATATTTAAATCAGGGTAAACCCAACAGTATTTTTTTAATAAAAATGTTCAGAAATCATGGTAGGATATACTCCAAGCTTAGAGAAGAAAGAAATTTAAATGTCCAAACATTCCAGTTGCTATTGTTCAGGAAAGGAATTATACTATTCTCCTCAGTACTAAGAAAACAGAACCAGTTTGTGATACTTGATTTTTGCTGAGTGTGGTGGCACAGGCCTTTTATCCCAGGACTCAGAACTCAGGAGGCAGATGCAGATGAATCTCTGAGGAGGAGCCCAGACTAGTCTACATAAGGAGTCCTAGGCCAACTAGAGATAAAAGGAGATCCTGGGAAGGAAGGAAGAAAGGAAGGAAGGAAGGGAGGGAGGGAGGGAAGGGAGGACTCAATATCAAGAATTCCTTTGTGTTTCTTATGATTTTTCCCCAGCAGAGTGGGCTCCTGGAACAGTTAGGGCACTCCTCTGGATTCCAGGGGCCAGGTTCTTACTGGTGGGATGCTGATCATGAAACTCAATACTTGCCTTTCTCTCCAACTTGATCACTGTTATTTTTTGCAAGATTCTATGAGTGTGGTGTGTTTGACAGACATTTACTAAAGCATGGAGCGAAAGGGTTTTCATTTTTTTTAATGACAGTGACTGACAGTGCCAATAGGAAATAGGTTGTGCGAAGCAGAGGTAGATTAAAAAAAAAACAACCTTAAGGAACACAGTTTTAAGTTATAAAAATCAGTAAAGGAGTTGTGAGCAACAAAATGAGCAGCTGCATAAGAGTGTTAAATTCAGCACATTTGTAAAACACTAACGTAACATTGTCACCATTTGTTTTTGCTGCAAGCTGTTCTTTTAAATAATGATACATGGATCAGAAGAGGGCTCGTGCTGCAGTTTTTCAATTCATATACTCTCCTCAAGAAAACCCAGTTTGTCTAAATGAGAGTCTGAAGGGACAGGAGTAAGTTGCTTGTGTGAGTTAAGGAAGAAAACTGCCAGAGGATGGGAGTTAGATGTTGGATTTTGAGTGCCTGCAGGACAGAAAAGCTGCTATCATTAGTATTAAAATCCCATCAACACCCAGCATGTTTTTGAGGTTGTGGTAGGAAATGCTAAGTGATACCAACTCACAAATATTTTCAGGGTCATTTGTCGAGAGTGTAGTGAGAGTTAGACAGTTTTAAACTTGCTGAACAGAAGATGAATTTTAAAAACAAAATACTTGGTTTTGCAGAGGTAGAGTTCTGTTTAAATGTCACAGTTATTTAATACATTTTAACTCTATACAATTATTCACATACAAACAGTACAGTAAAGACATGAAGTCTTCATTTAATTAGTTCCATACAAATACTGGATCAAAAATGCTATGGGTAACTTTGATACTCTAACTGTTCTCTTGTAAATTGCCTACAATAAGATTAGCATTAAAGGAAAACTATCTGAGAGGGGTTGAAATGTCTCAGTCAGGAAAGGCACCTGCCAAGCCGGATTACCTGGTTTCATGTCTGGAATTTACAGGATGGAAGGAAAGACAAGACCCCCCAATTGTTCTCTGACCTCCCTAAAAGCAACACATACATATTCACACACACACAGACACACACACACACACACACACACACACACACACATGCACACACACACAGAGTGCATATATAAATATATGATGTAATCAAAATACTTTACAAGAAAAATTTTTAAGAGCCATGAGAAACTGAGAAAAACATCAATTTTAATGAGAACAAAGTAAAGAGGCTGGAGAGGTAGCTCAGTGGTTAATAGCACTCGCTGCTCTTTGGAGGACCCAGGTCAATTCCCATCACCCACATAGGTGCTAACAACTGTCCATAACTCCAGTTCCAGGGGAATTTATCATTCTCTTCTGACCTCAGTGGGCATTGCACAACATGGTTGTGCTTACACACATGCAAGCAATACACTCATGCACATAAAAGAAAAATAATTTTAAAAAGGAAAATACACACTAAATAAGTTGGCATTAAATTCATCACTTATGATTGCATTTCTTGTAGTTTTTATAAACTAAATCAGTAGTACTAGGTTGTCATAGTCCAACAGACAAAAATAAAAAAATAGTCATATAAATACAAGCATAGGCATTTACTGAACACACATTTCTGTTACCTGTTCTTTCTTCATCATTGATGTGCACAAGAATCACCTGGGGATTCTATTAAAGTGAAGACTCTGATTCGGTACTTTGAGCTAGAGGCTAAGGGCTGGTATTTCTAATCAGTTCATACTGGATGCTGATGTTACTGAGCCAAGGGCAAACTTGTAATAACAAAGGTCTCAAGTTTCAAGTTCTGCATTCCTTTATTGGCAAGCTGTCTTTTAAAATATTTGCATATGAATTTCCCAGAATTGTCTATTTTACCTTGGTATTTCTACAGTATATCTTTAAATAATTGCTCTATTTTTCCACAGCCTTAATTATGGTAATGCTGGGGAGGAAAACTGAAATGTGTGACCTGAGACCAACTTTGATCATAGTGTGACAACACACTAAAAACCTTAATCCCAAATGTCAAGTCAGAAAGATAAGAATCCCTATATTGTAAAATCACTAAAGTCTGAAATAGCCAAAGGTTGAAATTTCAAACTTCACAATCCTGAGGGATTAAAACCCGTACTATTGAAATATCAAAAACCCAATTCCTAAAATCGGTGAGTCACCTCATGGGGGAAAACAGATTGTGTCACATGCTCCTAGAATCCAGCACTCCAGAGATTGTGGCTAGAGCATCTAGAGATTGTGCTCATCCAGGGCTCCATAGCAAAAACTTAAAAAAGATGGGGGAAGAAATTAGAGATTAAAATCTGTGCCAATGTCCAGCTTTCAAATATCTCTCAACCATAAATTCAAAAGCTTAGTGACTATATACCAGACATCTGCTGATAGAGCAGCTCCTCTGGAATTCCAAAGCATATTGAATAAAGAACCACACATACTTATAGAGTTGATTGTGGAAAAAGACAGGCTGGTACCACGAAATTGGGTTCACGTTGGCTATTAGAAAATGATTCAAAAGAGTCCACAGTATTCTTTTAATCAAATACATGCAATGTATGGCCTTGATGGATATAAAAATGCAAGAACTTACTCCCTTTAATGTTTTAGTCACTGGAAAGAAAGTAGTATTTTGTAAATTTTTTTATTTTATAATTCACAGAAAAGAATGAATTCCAATGAAATCCTTGTACCATAGGACGGATGTGGAATTAGGCAGGATGAATGTTTCTACTACTAAATTTCAAGGTACTTTAAATAAAGTCCATTTTCTGTTTTCTATTCTGTCCAATGCATTTTCAGAAAATCCAGGTGAGTTGCTCCACATGATGAAGTAATCTCAAATAATTTAGTTTAAAATATCATTTGTCCTTACTGACATTCATTCCAGCTCAAGAAAGTCCAAGAACATTTAAGGAGCTAATCCCTTTTTCTGAAAAAGGGAAGAATGTTATTGGCTTGTTTGAAGTTAATCACTTGCATGACAGGCAGGCTAAAGTAGGAATAAGATCACAGTTGTTTCTCTGAAGTCCATAGTCCATACACTAATGCATACACAATGGATTTCTGCAACCCACAAAAACCCAGCCCAGGACACAGAGAATACTCAAATTGGTATCTGTCAAATCACAGCACAACCATGTGGGCATGAATGTTAGCATATTTTCTGATGAGATCATGATCTAAATGAAAAAAAAATCCTTTAATAAATTCAATGCAAGTATTCCTTTTTTGTTTTAAAATTTTTGTTTTATTATTTATTTTTAATAGATTTATCGAAGTTTTGTGCATTTCATACATCCAGTTTAGACTCATTTCCCTTTCCATGCTCCCCTACCCCTCCTGAGTTCATGCATTCTGCCATGTCTTGTATTTTTTTCTGAGTCTTTTTAAAGTTTTTCAAAGCAGAGGATTATTGTTTGGGGGAGAACTTTACTGTTTCAGTTGGTTCTTTGTCCCAGTTCTTTTGTTGTTCCCTCCAATTTGTATTGCTTCAACATATGCATATATGTACATATGTCACACCAATACTAAAATTGTATCATCTGAAAAAAAACTGTATGTTATTTCCAAATCATATTTAAGGATTCATATTTTTCCCTTTTAATTTTATATTACTTTAAAATATGCCTACATGCCCTCTACCAATATACCAAGATTACAAAGTCTGAAAATAAGTGGTAGGTTAATTCTACACCCTGTTAAGAGATTCACATTATACGAACACAATTGTTTTCAGATAAAGAGGAATATAACATTAACATTGCTCAGTTTGCCTTACAACTAGGTACTTAGTGCTAGCATCCACAAATGGGGGGCTACCATTTGCCATGTACATTTCTGGGACTGTGTTACTTCACTTAGCCTAATATCTTCTGGTTCCATCCATTTGCCTGCAAAGCTTATGATGTCATGTTTCTTTACCACTGCATAGACCTACATTGTGTAGATGTACCATATTTTCTCTATCTGCTCGTTGGTTGAGGACACTTGGGTTGGTTCCTCAAGTGGTTGGTTCATCTCTTTGCTTTTGTGAAGAGAGCTAAGGAAACATGGATATGCATGTATCTCTGTGTTAGGATGAATCTTGTAGGTATATATCCAGGAGTGGGATGACTGGGTCAGGTTTTAGGCTCATTTTGAGTCTTTTAAGGTTTCTCCACACTGCTTTCCATAGTGGTTATATGAGTTTATATTCCAACTAGCAGTGGGAAATTTCCCCTTTCCCCACAAACTCTCCAGCACTTGGTATCATCTGTTTTCTTGATCCTAGCCAGTGGTTTGATTTGTATTTCCTTAATTATTAGTAATGTTGAACACATTTTAAGATGTTTCTCAGATGTCTTTATTTCCTCACTTTTGAAGTCTCTGTTCAGTTCTTTACTCCGTCTTTTGAGTTTTTTTGTTTGTTTTGTTTTCTTCTTTGTTTTTTGAGTAGTTTATGCTCTGTCAGATATATCTGCTGTGAAAGTTTCCTCCCACTCTGTGGGTTTTCTCTTCACATCCTTGATTGTTTCTTTCTTTGTATAGAAGCTTTTGCGTTTAATGAGGTCCCACTTGTCATTTGTCGACCTTATTTCCTGTGCAGCTGCTCTGTGATTTAGAAAGTCTTCTACACCTCTGTCTTACAGGTTGCTGCCAACATTTTCTTCTATTGCTTTCAGATTTTCCAGTTTTATGTTGAAATCTTTGATCTATTTGGAGTTGAGTTTGTACAGGGTGAGAGGTAGGGGTTTACTTTTGTTCTTCTACAAGTGATGATCCAGTTTTGCCACCATCATTTGCTGAAGATGCTGTCTTTCCTCCACTGAGTCTTCTTGGTCCCTTTCTCAAATATGAGGTGGCTGAAATTGTATGTGCTCAAGTTTGGATCTCTTATTTGGTTTCATTGGTCTACAGGTCTGTTTTTGTGCCAGTACCAGGCTGTTTTTATGACTATAACCCTGTAATGTAGTTTGAAGTCTGGTATAGAGATCCCTCCCTCCTTTTCGCTCAAAGTTGCTTTGACTATTTGAGGTCTTTTGTATTTCCATATGAATTTAAGGATTCTTTTCCAAGACTGTGAAGAAACTCATGGGGATTTTAATTGGGATTACATTGAATCTGTAAATTAATTTGGGTAGAATGGACATTTTTTACTATATTAATTTTTCTGATCCATGAGCATGGGAAGTCTTTCCATTTTCTGACCCATTCTACAATCTTCTTGTTTTTTTTTTAATTAGATTTATTGATGCTTGTGCATTAGTTTACATCTTTTTTCCATTCAGTTCAGCTTAATTCCCTTTACCCTCCCCCCCCACCCCTCCCGAATCAATGCATTCTGCCATAAACTGTCTGCAATTCTTTCTCTCAGTTTTTTTTTTTTTCATTTTTAGCTATAAGTGATAATCCATGAGTACAAGCATCCTTCATGCAAAACCTATCTGCAGGCTGTTGTGCCCAAACACCTACAGCCCCACCATCCAGTGGGGGGTGACAGGTTGTTTGTTCAATCAAGTTGATCAAATGAGTGTCCAGACTACATTGCTGTAGTTTCACCATTCACCCCAATCGCAGCCCTTACATTCTACCACGCCCCCTCTTCCGCAGGTTGTTCCCTAGGCTTAGAAAAGGGGCACAGGTGGATGAGAGGTAAAACAGTCCACTCTCTCTGGAGCTGTTGACTTGGAGTCTGGTCAATTCTGGCTGTTTCCTTTCATGGGCTGACAGTTTGTCCAGGAATAACCTTTCGATCCTACTAATGAAGAACAAGCAATTAGATATATAGGTATTTAAGCCCTTCAATCTCCTTCTTCAGGGGTTTGAAATTTTTGTTGTAGAGCTCTTTGGTGTCTTGGGTTAAGTTTGTTCCTAGGCATTTTATTGTTTTTGAATCTATTGTTAGTGGGAGGGTCTCCTTATATTCCTTCTTCAGTTGCTTGTTATTGGTGTAAAGGAAGGCTATTGATTTTTCTTTGTTAATTTTGTATTCTGCCACTTTACTGAAATGCTTAATGATTTTTAGGAGTTTTCTGGTGGAGTTTTTAGCATTCCTCAGATAAATTATCATATCATCTGCAAATAGGGATAGTTTGACTTCCTCTTTTCCAATTAGTACTCCTTTAATTTCTTTTTATTGCCTTACTTCTCTAGCAAGCATTTCAAGCACTACATTGAAGAGGAGTGGCAACAGGCAGCAGCCTTGCTGGGTTCTTTCCATTAAGGGGAATGCTTCTAACTTTTCTCCATTTAGGATGATGTTGGTTGTGGGTTTTTTTGTATATGGCTTTGATTATGTTGAGGAATGTTCCCTCTGGTCCAAGTCCCTCTAGGACTCTAAGCATGAAGGGATGCTGGATTTTGTCAGTCTTTTTCTGTATCGATTGAGATGATCATGTGGTGTATTACTCACCTTTCTGTTGCTGTGATAAAACCACATGACCAAGGGAATTTATAAGAAGAAGAATTTGAGTTTAGGATTGACAGCTCCAGAAAATTAGAGTCCATTGTGGTGGGCAGGCATGGTGGCAGGAGCTGGAGGAGAAAGCCAAGGTTCACATCTTCCAATGAGCACAGGAAGGAGAGAGAAAGAGAGAGAGAGAGATAGAGAGAGAGAGAGAGAGAGAGAGAGAGAGAGAGAGAGAGAGAGAAAGAGAAAGAGAGAGACAGCTCCTGGAGACTGGGAAAGCTTGTTGAACTTTCTAAGCCTGTACCCAGTGACATACTTCCTCCAAAGATGGCTACACCATCTAAGATATCCCAATACAGCACCACAAACTGGGAACAAAATGTCTGAATACTTGAAGCCTGTGGGAGATATTCTCATTCAAACCACCACATTCCACTCCCTGGCCCCCATTGCTCATGAACTTATAAAATACAAAATGCCTTTAGTCCGAGCTTAAAAGTCCCTATATTCTTTACCTGTCTTAATATTATTCAAAAGTCTATAGTCCAAAGTTTCTTCTGAGACCCAGGCTAATCTCTTAACTGTAAGGATCTGGAGAATCAAAAGACAAATTACATACTCCCAGCATACAGTGGAACCAAATACACATTCCCACTCCAAAAGGGAGGAATAGAGGCATAGTGAGGAAATACTGGACCAAAACAAGACCAAAAACCAGCAGGGCAAACATCAAGTCCAGTAGCTCCATGTGAGACTTCTGAGACTTTACTCCCAAAGGGCTTAGATGGCTCAGTTCTTCCAGCTTTGCATGCATCATACATCTCTTTCTTAGGCTGGTACCACTCCCTGTATGCAGCTCTCCTTCACAAGTATCTCAGAGCTCTGGCATCTGGAATGTCTTCTTGGGGTCTCCACTGCCAACCAGGCTTCACCTTCACAGCTTCAAGCAATGGCCTGTCAGGGCCTTCTTTATGCAGGGACACCCCTGCTGCACTGTACCTGGCTTCAGCAGCTCTCTGAAATTCCGGAGGATGAACTGAGGACCCCTTCACTCTTGCATCCTTCATGCCTCTAAAGCCAGCACCACGTGAATGAAACTGACAGATTTGGCTGCAAATTTGGTGTGGATCATGGCATACTTCAACCACATTCTTAGCTTTTCTCTACCCTGGACTTGTTGGAGTAGAAAACCTATTCAATATTTCCTTTCAAAAGTTGGAGGCTTAGCTGGGTGTGGTCATGTCCTGAAGGTACAGTTTCTATTGTTTTCTTGTAAATCTCTCAGCCTCTCATTAATCACTTTAATCTCACTCTTTCCATTGTTTGCTTGCAAATATCTAGGCCACTCCTTAATCAATTTAATCTCCTTATCAAAGGGATCCTCTCCTTCACCTGCCTTGGCTCCAACATTAATCTTCCTATTGCACTTTTCTGATCCAAACTGTACATTCTGCATTTCTTTCTGCCCCATTTGCTCTTTTCCTCTTTAGATCAATATAATATTCACAATTAATAGCCTCACCACCATTTCCACATTAGGCTGTCTTGAAATATCCTCCATCAAAGAAATTAGATCATTGCTTTTTAACTTAGCCTCAGACAAGCACTTGGGTGGGGGACAAACTCCAGCCAGACTCTTTGCCAACATATCCCAGCTGCTGCTTAAGTCCTTATTTTCCTCTGGAAATACATTTTTTTCTCAGCACTTCTTTCTTCCAGGCTTCTACTAGAATGGTCCCTTAAGCTCTCCTTACAGCAGTCAACAGTTTTTCTAGCCCAAAGTTCCAAAGTCTTCCACATTTCTCCAAACACCCACATGGTCAGGTTCTTCACAGCCAACAGCCCACTCTCTGTACCAAATACTGTATTAGTCACTTTTCTGTTGCTGTGATAAAACCACCATGACCAAGGAAACTTATAAGAGGAACACTTTATTTGAGTTTAGGATTGACAGCTCCAGGGAATTAGTCCATTGTGGTGGAGAGGCACAGTGGCAGGAGCTGGAGCAGAAAGCAGAGGTTCACATCTTCCAATGAGCACAGAAAGCAGAGAGAGAGAACAACTGGAGACTGGCAAAGCTTATTGAATTCTCTAACCAATCCCCAGTGAGGTACTTCATCCAGGATGGCCACACCTTCTAAGACCTCCCAAAACAGCACCACAAACTGGGAACAAAATCTCTGAATATTTGAAGCCTATGGAAGACATTCTCATTCAAACCACCACATGTGGTTTCTGTCTTTCAGTCCATTTATGTGTTTTATGATATTTATTGATTTACATATATTGAACCATCCCTGGATCTCTGGTATGAATCCAACTTGGTCATGATGGATGATCTTTTTCATGTGGGTCTGTGTGTGGTTTGCAAGTATTTTGTTGAGAATTTTTCCATCTGTGTTCTTTAATGAGATGGGTCTATAGTTTTCTATTTTGATTGTATCTTTGCCTTGTTTTGGTATTAAGGTGATTCTGGCTTCATAGGAGGAATTTGGGAGATTTTCCTCTGTATCTTTCTGAACCGTTTGAGTAGTAATGGTTGTAAGTATATAAGTGTTCTATAGAATTCTGCCATGAAATCATCTGGGCTTGGGCTTTTTCCAGTTAGGAGGGTTTTTTTTTATTACATTTTCAATTTCCTCAAATATTATGGGTCTGTTTAAGCTGTCAATCTCTTCTTGGTTAAGCTTTGTTGATTTCCAGGATTTCAGATATTCATTCGTTTCTCTTAGGTTTTAAAATTTAGTATAGTATAGGTTTCTGAAGAATTCCCATGTGATTGTCTGGATATTTTCATTGTCTCTTGTGATGTTTCCCATATTATCATGAATACTATTGATTTGGAGTTGCTCTTTCTTTCTTTTGGTTAACTGGACTAGAGGCAAGTATTCATAATGTAGTCAACATAACTCTGAAAATCAGGCAGTTCTGCATTCATAGCTACTCACAGTCATTTGTGGAATACATTTGTTACACGTTCTGTTTGATATTTAAATTCTGCTTGTCTTCTCTGTATTATTTTTAATCTTTTCTTAGTATTTAAAATTGTCACACAGTTTCTTATTGTTCTCTGTAAAATGTATTATATTTTCTAGAAATTATGTTTTTAATTTATCTTGACAGTACAAGTTGAGTGAAGGCATTTGGAGAGTTTTAATATTTTATACATGTGCTGGATAGCTTTAGTGTCAACTTGACACACCTGGGTTGAGGGAGCCTCAACTGGGGAATTGGTTCCTTTGGATTGGCCTGTGGCCACATCTGTGGAGTATTGTCTTGATGGTCGAGCAGTGTGGAAGGGCCCAGCCCACAATGAGTGGTGCTACCTGGGCAGGTAGTTATGTATGGTATAAGAAGGCAGGCTGGGCATGAGCCAGAGTGAGCAAGCCAGTAAGCAGCACTCCTCCATGGCCTGTGCTTCAGCTCCTGCCTTGGGCTCCCTAAGTGATGAACTGTGACCCAGGAGATGTAAGCTGAATAAACCCTTTCCTCCCCAAGTTGGTGTCGGTCAGAGTGTTTTGTCACAGCAATGGAAGACAAACTAGGACAGAAATTGGTACCAGAAAAGTGGGGTATTGCTGTGACAGACCTGACCTTGGTGTTTTGGGGAAGGATTGTGGAGGTGTTTGGAACTTTGGGCTGGGAAGATCATTGAATGTCTAAAGATTGTTGCTGTGGAGCTTGGAGCAGTTTTGCTGAAGGATTTGTAGAAGATGGAGGCCTGGCTTGTGAAGTTTCTAGTTTCAAAGGAAAAGGGAAACAGACTATCAAGGGTGTTTGAGTGATATTTTGAATTGAGAATCTGTGGGTTCTGGTCAGCTGGGGCTGAAAGAACCAGCTCTAAGTAACAAGAGACCAGAACCGAAGTGAAAGCTATGTTGTACTGGGACAATTATGCTGGTTAGCTGGGGCTGAAAAATCAGCTGTAACAAGAGACAGCATCACTGTGGTGAAATCTTCTGGGAAGAATTTCTTCAGGTCAGCACACAGAAACTGTGTTCCAGAAGGGGCCTGAGCCTCCATCTCAAGCCAGGAGCAGGAATTGGTAGTGTGTAACAGTTCCTATATGGTTCTGGTGTTGAAATTGAGGGGGTCACATAAGCAGCCGAGGCTTGGCACTTTGAAGGTCAGGAAAGACCATTTGTGGAAGTGCACTCAGTTGCAGTTAAGACCCCAGGATTGCAGGGGTCAGGAGAGAAGCTGAGGTTTTGCACCAGGAGAGGTCATAAGAGACCATTTGGTGAAGGTGCTGCCTCAGTTTCATGGCGACCCCAGCTTTTTGGAGAGGCCAGGACCCATGGGACGACACACAGAGCAGCGGCAGGTGTGTGAAATGGAGTCAGCCTGGGCCTTAGATGAGCTGAGTGTGCCACGGATGGCAGAGTCAGAGAGGGGAGCTACCGGACCCTTTGGAGCCCAGAAGATCGTGAGTGAGTCCCAGGTGTCCAGCCTGAGCTACTGCAGGACTTAGGTTTTGTTTGAGAGACTTTTTAATGGACTGTGAACTTTTAAGTTTTTGAACATTTTAAGGACTGTGGGTTTTTAAGGTTGTACTGTCTTAGGTTTTGATTAATGTTAACATCATAACTTTGGGATAAGAACTGGACAAGGTGGGTGGTTTAATAGTGATGTGTTTTGTGTGTCAAGTTGACAAGGGTCAATTGTGCTGGATAGCCTTAGTGTCAACTTGACACACCTGGGTTGAGGGAGCCTCAACTGGGGAATTGGCTCCATTGGATTGGCCTGTGGCCACATCTGTGGAGTATTGTATTTCTTGATTCTGAGCAATGTGGAAGGGCCAGCCCACAATGAGTGGTGTCCCACCTGGGCAGGTAGTTATGTATGGTATAAGAAGGCAGGCTGGGCATGAGCCAGAGCGAGCAAGTCAAGTAAGCAGCACTCCTCCATGGCTGTGCTTCACTCCTGCCTTGGGCTCCCTAAGATGAACTGTGACCCAGGATAGTAAGCTGAATAAACCCTTTCCTCCCAAGTTGTGTGGTCAGTAGTTTGTGCACAGCAATGGAAGACACAACTAGGACAATACAAGTTGTCACATTTTCTTATGGTGAGTGTGTTTGTAAGTATGAGTGTCCATGTTTAAAAGATTGTAGCTTAATGAATAAAGGTGTCTCCTTTATGGACAGTTACCATTGGGAAAGAATATTTCTGGAGTATCAAGACCTTGAAGAAGGCCTATGCACTGCTGACAATTCAAAAAATATTTATTAATAGGGTCAAAATTTAGGGATTTTTGTCATTTGGATTTTAGACTTTATGAATTTGATCTTCTAGGGCTTCATGATTTACAAATATAGCTCTAGGGTTAATGTTAGGTTAGGCATCAAATTCAAGCTGATAGAAATTGTCAGCAAATATTGTGAGCTCATGGAACATTGAATTTGGATGAAGTTCTAGAACAGAACTCTTGCCTCTTTAGTCTGTCATATAAATAAATATCTTGAGAGCACTTCTGTTGTCCAAGTTTTAGGTTCAAATTTATAAGCTAACATTAAAGAATATTAGCCTAAATATTTCATTAACTTACAATTTATTTTTATTATTTACAGTAAAGAAATAATATTAATCTTATTTAAAAGATAATGTGTTAGAGGAAGACTTGTAGAAAGAAAGGTGAGGATAAAGGGGAAAAAAAAAAAACAGAGCCCAAGAGAAGTTCAGCCACAGAAGACTGACATTATCTCATTAAGGAAGCTCCTCCATGCAACAGGATACTAGGAATTCAAGAGGGTCTGAATGTCTACCTAGACTGTGATGTTTAGTAGGAGTCTAGAGAATGTGGTTCCATGGACCGGTTGCCTATATTCAGCTTCACCTACCCAGGGCTCAGGGAACATTTCAGAGGAGGTGGCGTGGGGGGCGGGCGTTATAAGAGCCAGGGTGGTGATGGAAGACAAAAAGAAAATGAATCTTACAAGCTCCTGGGACCCTGTTCACATGAACCTTCAGCATTTGTATCAGCATGCACAAGTCCCATGCAAGCTCAGCTGGAAGAAAACCCAGTACAGAATTGCAGGAATGGGTAGCAGAGCCCAAACTTGGCTGAGGAAATATTGGCAAATGATGAGGATCAGGTGAGGAAGCCCTGGCCTTCTTTATAAATGGAACTCTGGACAGGATGACTAGAACTCAGGGGATGAGCTGGCACGGAAGAGTGGGTGGGGAGAGTAGTTTGGCCCAATGGACCATACAAAAAAAAAAAAAATGACAGAATATATGAAATCTTGGGGGGGGGCAGGGAGAGGCCTGTGGGAAGGTGAAATGGAGAAGTGTCTATAAAGGCAATTGAGATTGATTGAAATATTATGTGTGCAACACATAAAGAATTCAGTAAAAAAGGTGGTTCCATGAGTATGCAAAAGTTAAACATTTCTCAGTTCAGGTGGGAAGCCAAGAATGAATTAATATTATAAACAGATAAAGCTTTTAAAGGAGGGTCAAGCACAGTGGGCAAAGACTTTACTCTCAACACTTGGGAGGTAGAGGCAGGAGGATCTTTTTGAAATGGAGGGCCTTTTTGAAATGGAGGGCAGCCTTATCTACATAGCTCCTTCGAGACCCTGTGTTAATCACTTTTCTGTTGCTGTGATAAAACCACCATGACCAAGAGTTTATTTGAGCTTACAATTGATGGCTCCAGGGAATTAGAGTCCGTTGTGGTGGGAGGCATGGTGGCTGGGGCTGGAGCAGAAAGCTGACATTCACATTTCCCAATGATTACAGGAAGTCATGAGAGAGCAACTGGAGACTGCAAGGCATGTTGAACTCACTGAGCTCGCGATATACTTCCTCCGGCATGGCTGAACCTTCTAAGATCTCCCAAAACAGCACCACCAACTGGGGACAAAATGTCTGAATACTTTGAAGCCTATGGGGGTTATTCTTATTCAATCTACCACATCTTGTCCCAAAAAAATGTTTAAATAGTGGGAAAAAATCATGATTCCTTAATACTATGGACAAAAAATTAAGGAAAATATTTTCAAATAAAATCTTGTTGTTATCAGATAAAACGTTCCACAACTAAGAATTAACTCCACAGCACTGGATGCACTTCAGAAGCCAGCATCTGTTGTTTCAGTGGATGAAAGAAAATGTATTTGACAAAAATCAATACCATTGATGATAAACATCAGTGACAACAAACTTTGAATGATGGGAGATGTCCTCAAGTAGACATAAACATAAAAAATTTATATTTAAAATAGAAAAATATAATTTTTTGAGAAAACAGAAAAATCTCTACTACCTAGCACCCAGTAAAATATTTGCAAATTAAATTTGTCTAAGAACTTTTATCTACAATGTATCTCATTATTCAACGTTAAAAACAAGTAATTTAATTATAAGATTAGCAAGGCATCATAATTTATGAAGCAGATATACAACTATCAAATAGGCACATTGAAATGTCTACCCTCAGTGGCCTCTGGAGAAATGCAATTATAATCACAACGAGAACCTGATGATCATTGAGAAGGCTCAGGGGTAAAGGCCCCTGCCTGTAATCCAGACCGCAGCTGTCTTCAGGACCCACATGGTGGTCATAGAGTTGTTTCATTCATCCAAACAAAGGGGTTCTACATGTGCCCAACCACATATACTGAGATTCACACAAAGCAGGCAAAATGTAATAAAGACTATCACTTAAAGAAACAACAACAACAGCAAGTGCTGTTGAGAACAAAGAAGAAAGTTAATCATTCACACTAGTTTTGAGATTCCTTATAATATTTAAAATTGACTTACCACAGGACCCAGTAACTAGCCTATTGGTCATTTATCTCAGAGAAGTTAAAATTGTACCCATTGAAAGTCTTTTACACAGATATTCTTAGCAACTTCCATACATAAGGCTGAATCCTTGGTATGCTTTGACAGTGGAATGCTACTGAGCAATAAAAAGGAACACACTATTGATTCAATTCAACATTCCTGGACAAATCTCAAAGAAATTATGCTAAATAAATTAACTAAGTCCTAAGTTCTTTATGATCCCGATAGTCTCAAAATAATTAAATCATAAAGATAGAGGAAAGATCAGTAGCTTTCAGGGAATAGGGAGAGAGAGAGTGAAAGGGGGTGGACATTGACCTGGATGGACAGCACCTGGACTCCTCAGCAAGGCTTTACATCTTCAGCTCTGCATCTGGTCTACGATGGGTCTTCTGTAAAGCATGCATGCCATAAAATTCATAGACCTTAATACAAAGACAAAATATACAATCACATATACTCATGAGATGTAAATAAAATCTGCACTATACCAAATGTTAGTCCATAAAGTTTAATAAAATTCTGTGGCTAAAAAAGTACCCAACAGTGGAAGAGGATGAGTAGATAGTATCCTAGACCTTTTGGACCTTCATTTGCAGCCTTTTGTGAATCATTAACTGCATCAAAACAAATGGTTATAAAAAATTAAGTCATTCCTTTAATGTTTCACATGCTTGAAGAGCATGTTGGTATTGAGCCATGCTGGAGTTGGATCTGCCCATACCTGAGCCAAGGTCCACCCTCCTAACAGCCTTGAAAAAACCAGAGCTCTGCATCCTAGGTCAGGCAAGTTCTAACCTCCTGAGTTCTAGCCAGACCTTCTAGATAAGGGTAGAGGAGAATGCCAGGTACAAGAGCCAGTACCAGCTGTATATAATGCCAAATACATCCTGATGCACAATTTTGGAAATCCTGCCTGTGCTAAGTAGCATTGATTGTCAAGTTGAAAAAGGAAGAGGAAACCACAGTCAGGGAATTTTCTCTATTTATTTGGCCTGTGGGCATGTCTGTGAGGCATTTTCTGAATTGTTGTGGGATGGGGGAGGGCTCAGCAACCTCTGGGTGGTGCCACCTCTGGGCAGATGATCCTGTGTTGTAGAAGAAAGCAGGCTGAGGATAGGCCAGAGGAGCAAGTCTGTGTATCAGCATCCTCCATGATCTCTGCTTCAGCTCCTGCCTCCTTGTTCCTGTCCTGCCTTGACATTCTGCCCTGAACTCACTTAGTGATGAATTATGACTTGAGATTTGTAAGGTGAAATCAACCCTTTCTTCCTCAATCTGCTTTTGGTTAGTGCTTTATCACAGCAATAGAGAACAGGAACCCTATATATGAATCATCAGGCTTCATTCTCAGTAGGAAACTTTCCTCTTCTCTTTTCTGACTCACATTTTCAATGCTCACCAAGTAAAAGCTGTGTTGACATGGACATCTGGAACAGTGCCAATGTACCTGTTCATGTGATACCTTCCCTAAGGACACAATATCATTTTATGATAGGAACAGCAGTGTTATTTTTTTTTAACTTTGATTATGGCTTTAAGCCAATGATATCAGAAATATATGTCTATGGCTGAGCTTTGGAAATTTTACATTCAACTACATTAAAGTTGTTTCTTTTTCACTAAGTGATCTTTTCCAAGTTGGATGTTCTCTGTTGTCATTCTCTCCCCACTCCCCTTTTCTTTCTTGCATCTTCTTAACTCGGGGACAACTGGGATTGCTTGCATATTTGGAGAGTAGGAGGCATATTGTCAGAGAGATCATTTTTATTCTTCATCCACGGCTGGTGTGCATTCTGACAATTCCTCCTACACCTTCCAAAAAGTTTCTCCCCCAGGCTAATTGACTGTTAATGGAAGATAAGTAAGGCATTTAGATACACCCTATCTTCTCAGTTTATTATTATGTTGCTGTCTTAAAAAAAAAAAAAAAGGCTTTAAACTGTTAGTGCTCTGTTTTCTTTCTGTTTGCAAGAAAGTGGGCTGGTGTGGTAGATTTGGAGACAGATTATATTTTCTTCATGATTTCTTCTAGGGCAACCAGTAAGCTGCTGATGTTGAAAGCATGGGGATTGAAAAAAAGCCATGTTTCTTAATGAAACTAATGCCCACTATGATTTTACCCAAAGAATATTCTATTTTCATTGAAATAGAGTGCTAGCATTTTTTTTTATTACTGTGAAAAGTTAGTTGTGTATTGTTAGTGTGGTGAACTAGGTACATAGTTAATTTAAAAACCAACTTCTGTTCTCTTCAGCACAACAATTTTATTGTTATAAATTATACCCCTTAGATTTCCTGGCTAAATAAAGAAAATTACATCTAATTAGATTTCCAGACTTGCTGTGGAAATATGTAGTCATCATTGAAAAAATGAAATAGACTCTCTAGTTGAGGATTCTTTGACTTATCTCTGACTTAAACTGTCTTCCTAAGTTCTCTGTCCAATGTGACTGTTCCCCAACGTAGATCTAGCAGAAGAAGATTGGCTCCCAGAGGAAAATCCTCTCTGTATAAATAGTTATATGAGCCGATTCGAAAACAAAGATTTATGAAACATAAATAATTCAGTTAAGTCCAAGGAGCATCTATTACTGTATAAACTATTTCTGGGCCATTTCTTCATCCAATAGCTTAAATACCAATCATTTTTATAACACCTTTTCTTCTGAACCATTCAAAATGCAGGCTATAGTCTTAATTATATCCCAAATTATCTTTCTCCAATCCATATCTGAATATGTTCAGGAGCAAACCCTTCAGGAACAACCCATTGGCTCTCAGCCTCACCAGCCATGCCAGATGTATCTGCCCCTTAGACTGTGATCTCCACAGGAAACCAGAGAACTTGCACCCATTCCAGAAATGGGAAATTTACGTAGGAATTTGTTTTAAAAGATTCAAATTTAAAGGAAAATCCAGGTTTACCTTGAAATAGCCTGAAACATCACAACCATTTTGCAATATAGCATGAAATTTCAAGGAAACATGAAATTTTCCTTGAGTGCTGGGTCCAGACTCCTTAGGAGCATGCAGTTCTTTTCATAAATGGACAGCAGCTACAACCACACCCCACCCCACAGCACTCAGTGCTGTCATCCTCTGTCTGTCATGAACCAGTTGTACCATTCTACAAACTAGCCATATCCTCATGTACCCCGCCAGCTCCTGAGAAGTCCTCTATGTCTAGAATAAGTTTTCCCAACTTCTTTGAATTGTGACTCACTGCTCACCCTTAAAGTTTGCCAACTCATGCAAATGACATTTATATTACACTCTGTGTATCTAAATGTATTACAAATAAATCTATTATAGAAGATTTTATGTTATATCGGGCTTATTTATGTATTTGTTACTTTCTACTTATGAGTGCCTTGAAGTAAAAGGACATGCATTATTAATATCTTGCTCCTCTGGTGTTTTGTAATATGTTCACAAATCAAATACTTTGACACTCTCCCTCCAAGAGTCAGCTTAGCTCCCCCTCCCTACAGTGTGGGCTATAGTAATATGACTCTTCTAACAAATAGAATGTAACCAAATGACAAGTGTAAATTCCAAGTCTCAGTCACAATTAATAAAAATCTTGATACCTGGAAGTGGCTCAGCATTAGGTTCCTACAGGAAAATGTGAAACCTGGGAGCCATTTTGAATTTAAGTGGTGGATAGTAACTAGTATGACTTTGGAAAAGGGTAATGAAGATGGAAATATCCCAGAAGAAACTCTGTGTAAAAGATGATGATACTTTAGAAGACTGTGATGGGGAGCAGAAAATAGATACTAAAATCCTTTTGGAAACTAGAAGAAAGGGTCTCTCTTTCATATAGTAGCACGATTTTAACAAGAGTGATAAAGGGAAATTTAGGAAGTAGAAAATGAACTCAGTGATCTGAGATGTACAGCCACGGAGCTTTACACACCAAACTGAAGAAGCCACTTGGCTTATTTTTAAAATGTTAGGAGAGGGGCTGGAGAGATGGCTCAGTGGTTAAAAGCGTCAACTGCTCTTGCAGAGGACCCAGGTTGGATTCCCAGCACCCACATGGCGGCTAACACCTGCCTTAAGCCTGGAGTGGTGGCTCAGGCCTTTAATCCCGGCACGCAGGAGGCAGAAGCAGAGGCAGAGGCAGAGACAGGCAAATCTCTGTGAGTTCAAGGCCAGCCTGATCTACAGAGTGAGTTCCAGGCCAGCTGGAGTTATAGAGAGACCCTGTCTCAACAACAACAACAAACAACAAACAAACAAACAAAAATAAATAAATAAATAAATAAATAAATAAATAAATAAAATGTTAAAATAAGTTAGGAGAGTGGGGCTGGAGAGATGGCTCAGGGGTTAAGAGCACCACTGCTATTGCAGAGGACCCAGGTTCGATTCTTAGCACCCACATGGTGGCTAAGAACCATCTTTAACTCCAGTTCCAGGGGAATCCAATGCCCTCTTCTGATCTCCGCTGCATTGAATGACAGGGGTGAACTAACCTACATGCAGACACTACACTCGTACATATAAAAAAAAAATAAATAGGGGACGGAGAGATGGCCTAGCAGTTAAGAGCGCCGACCGCTCTTACAGAGAACCCGGGTTCGATCCCCAGCACCCACATGGCGGCCGAGAACTGTCTGAAACTCCAATTCCAGGAGAACTCCAGTTCCAGGGGAATCCGACACCCTCTTCTGACCTCCTCGGCATTACACGACATGGGTGCACAAACCTACATGCAGACAGTACATTCATACACATACAGAAATAAATAAAAAAATTAAAAAAATAATTAAAAAAATAAATAAAAATAAAATCTTGAGAGAAAGATAAAGTACCCTTAAAGGACTTGATTACTCTGAAATTCCTTAACATTTTCAAATGGGAAAGAGCACCAGGAAATATTCTCTAAAAAGAAAATCAAGTCAGGACTGTAACATATGTATTAGACAAAAGGGCCTCTAAGGATTTCAAGAATACAACTCACAAATCCTCTACATAATAAAAAGCAAATACAAAAGAGTTAAAGAAGTTTTTCAAAAGTGGCTCTTAGCAAATGTCTAACAGAAAACCTTGTATAACTTGGTGTGACTTTTGGAAAAAAGGTTAATGGGACAACCATCAAATTTTAAAATAAATTACATTTTTAGAAACAATGCCAGCTTGGACTGAAAGAGGCAAGGTAAACTGGTGGTGGTTTTGGCAGTATGATTTTAATTTTCATAATTCTTGCTTGGTTTGGAAGAGGTTCCTATAGGGTTTAAAAACATGCAGGCAGTACTTTACAGTCCATATTTAGAAGCATAAAACTGCCTACTAGGAGCCAGAGAGGGACTGATACTCCTGCCAACACCTATGTGGTTAAACTAACTTAACAGTACATCCGCTAATCCAGGGAGATCTTGAAGGAGCCCAGCCAAAGCCGGCAGTGCTACATGGCCCCAGAAAACACCCATACCCAACGCACTCAGAAAATGTGTGTTGTATTCTTTAGCAACAGCTATATAATCATATTTGCTGTATTATGCCATTATGTTTTGGATAATTATTATACAGAAAGTGTTAAAATACAGTTCTTCTTTCCATCATTTGGCATGAAATTGTTATTTGTTAATACATGTAAGAGGAAAAAAAAGTTAATGATTTGAAGGAAAAAGATAAAACTGCATAGAAAAGTCATATTTCAAATACCTTTAAGTGTCTATTCATGAAAAATA
This sequence comes from Rhizomys pruinosus, assembly GCA_009823505.1. Taxonomy (NCBI): domain Eukaryota; kingdom Metazoa; phylum Chordata; class Mammalia; order Rodentia; family Spalacidae; genus Rhizomys; species Rhizomys pruinosus. The sequence continues at coordinate 100,659 of VZQC01011670.1, read as the reverse complement.
GAAGATTCATTCAAGTTTACATTTCATTTTATTTCAAACTTAAAATGTTTAGGTTGACATTGACACAGTAAAACAAATGTCAGGTACTAGCTGGCCTTCATAGAGCTGAGAGGCCCAATGTGTGCTGCTAGGAGAGAAGAGTCATCACCAGTCCAACCCAACCGTGGATCCCTGAGCTACATACAGTACCACCTTCCTGGGAGGATGTGTTTGCTGCGGCTATCAATGATGACTAACCTTTTGTGAGGATAAGCAACAACTTTTTGATTTGATTTAAGGACTGCTCCATAGGCGGGAACTCATGCTTTGTACCTTAACCCTGGTCAAGACTTCATAGTTAAGAGGTCAGAGGCCCAGGGGGTAAAACTACGACTTGTTTTATTAAGCAAACTTGTCTGTCTACACTGTTAAATATTTATGTTTATAGCCATAGATTAGAGGAGTTTTCAGTCTGTCAGATAAGCCCCTTTTTCAGTGGGAGGTGATTTTGGTCTTTTTGAGACAGGGTTTCCCTTTAGTCCCAGCTGGCCTGTAGCTTCACTATGTAGACCAGGCTGGCCTTAAAACTCACAGAAATCTGCCTGCCTCAGCCTCCCAAGTGCTGGGATTAAAGGCGGAAAGGCGTGCACTACCACGCTTGGCTTTTTAATTTTTTCTCTTTATTTTTTTTGGCTAGAACCAGTACAATATTCTAAACTTGAGAAATTATTGTAAGATACTTGCAAGCATAATCCATAAGGGGAAGGAAATATTTCCATTTTCGTGTCTAACTGGACCTTACATCCCCATCTTTGAGCCTCTTGAAATTTTTTATTTTCTATCTATAACAGAAATCACTCCTGTTCAGAAAATTTTTGCTGCCCCTTCTTCCTGGACACTCTCTCTTTCCCACTTCCATGAATGTACTTATGTACTTGAATTTTCTGACTTCCTCTTTTTTGTAATTCTTAGTGGCTAGATTTGGAGTGGAGTTAATTAAGCAGTGGGAGAACCAGGCAATTGTACTTTTCAGTACAATACTGAAAAGCCAGACAATGGGCATTGTCCCAAGCCATAATAAGGAAAAGGAGGAAGAGCAGGTACAAGGCACTAGGAGAAAGAGTTTTCCACAAGAGAAACACCCAAAGGTTTTTATAGACAACAGTTCCAAATATTTTCCCCCTGTGGGAGGTGGTTAATGCAGAAACTTACTACTGGGTAAAATGGTGGTTTTATCTTTGGTCACACAGGTCATCTGTATCAGCCCCTCCAAGGCTCAGAGTACATTGTCAGAATAATTTAAAAGCCAGAAGTTAGGAATGCTGGCAATGAGCCTTTGTATTTGGACTTATGAGCATGCTACAGCTGTGTTTGTCTACATGAGACCTGAACAGGAATGAGCTCACCAACATGCTATTGTGCACAGTGGGGCGAGTGGGTACACAAGGAGCTTCTCCTTCCTGAGAGTTTATGGGCAATTAATATTTTCTGAGGGAGGGGAGTTCCTTTTTCCAATGATGTAGTTGTCCTTGTTCCAGTAAATAAACCTCATATGTGGTTATGCAAGCAACCCTAATTAAACTCAATGTGTCACAAGACCCCCCAAAATACATCAGAGTAGAAGGGGCATGTTTTTTGAGAAGGATTGCAATGGGGAAAGTTAGGGGGTGAAGAGAGGGTAACGGGAGGTAAAAGTGACCCAAATTCATCCTATACCATGCATGGAACTCTAAAATAATACAAACACATTCTCAGAAACATATATTCATTAAACTTTTCTCCTCATCAGATTCTATTATGCCATTTTCTAGAATTTCTCATTTAATCATAACCAAAATTTTAAAAGTTAGCTGCAATCTAGAGGTCACAAATGAGGAAACATGCTTGAAACCATGAAATAACTTTCCTTTAGTCATTGACTCAGTAAGAGACAGAAGCAGAATCTTATTTTATGTTTATTCAATTTCTTTTTTTTTTCTGACTTCACTATGCTATGGAAGATATTAAAGATGCCGCAAAGTAATTACTCAGACTACTGGTGATACCATAGCAAGAGACACACATTTTCATTTTCATGCAAGAATTATTCCATCAAGTTATTTACTAAGAAGTTAAAGTTATTAATAGTATAATTGGGGCTACTCTATGACCACTTTATGCTTAAGTAAATTTGTGTGCTGGAATCACCTGAAGAAATTGTTAAAAAAAAATAGGAGGGACCTGGGCTTACTGTCAACAAGCTCAGGATGCTGTTTTTTTAAAATCGCCATGAAAACCAAGTAGTGAACCATTTCTCTAGACATTAGAATGAAACCAGATAATTTTTTGTCTTCAAACACAAATTGTAACTTAATTTTAATCTCTTGTTTTATTTTAAATAAAATGTCTGATTGTCTCTTGATTAACATTTTAAAAAAGTCTTCATATATGTCAGAAGTTGCAGAAACAATCACTACACAGAACTAAACTTTAGATATAATATGTAATATATGAATTTCTGTTTATAATATCTATCTACTTATCTATCTTTTTTCTATCATCTATCATCTATCTATCTATCTATCTATCATTTATCTCTTGATCAAACAGTGCTGTAGCTTGAAGCAAGAGCCTCCTACATCTAAGCAGGTACTCTATAGCTAAGCTACACCCCGTGCCTACCAAGATCTTTACTTACAAAAGATTTTGTAATGTTGATGATACTGAGAATACAAAGTTTATTTTGTTGCAATTTGTAAATGAAACGATCTGAGGATAATTGAAACTAAGGCAGGAGATAGACATAGAAGTGGGCTTGTTGAATAATTTATGAAGATAAAAGATCATAAAATGTATACATTCAACAGGAAAGAAACAGGTGATTTTGAACCTTTGTTAGAAGGCATTATGTTACTGGATTAGTTACTTACCAGAGCTTGTCCATATTAAACATCATGAAATACAGGGGTAAGATAGTCTTATGCAGGAATTACTTCTGGAGCCCAGTTAACCAGATGCTAAGATTAACTCAGTATTGGGTATGATTTGGAAAGGCTGGCTGACTGCAGGATCTTGAATCTTACTGTAATACTTAAGCTAACAAAACAAAACAAAAGAAAACAAAAAACACTGAGAACTGGAACCAAGGCAATTTGTTAACGAATTATATGAAAGGATAAATCTGACTATCATTGGCAAACACAGAAAAGAGCTTGGACAAATAAAATACAGAAACAAATAGCAGCATCAAAATACGTAATTTAGGTAGATTATTGAATGAAACCAATCTTGGAGGGCTTTGAGAAACTGGAATGAGAAACTGTTGCAATTTTGTTGGTGATATTTGGAATAGATTGTACAATGAATAAATCTGAACATCTCAGTGCCTTACCTAAACGGACACTTTTTACTGATCTGAATGTAATGTGGACTCCCATTGTTATCTTTCCTGAGAAACTCTATTTCATGCAATGAGTCAGGACTCTTGGTGTCTAACATGTGACATCCATGTAGTGAGACCTTCCTGTCCTTTCTTTCCAGCTGCAAGGGTGGATAAATACCAACAGGATAGCAGCTAACCAAAACATAACCAAGGAGCAAAAAGCGAAACTAACAACATAAACATGAAACTGCATGTACCTTCACTGAGGGCCTGGTTCTCCCACTGCTTAATTAACTCCACTCCAAATCTAGCCACTAAGAATTACAAAAAAGAGGAAGTCAGAAAATTCAAGTACATAAGTACATTCATGGAAGTGGGAAAGAGAGAGTGTCCAGGAAGAAGGGGCAGCAAAAATTTTCTGAACAGGAGTGATTTCTGTTATAGATAGAAAATAAAAAATTTCAAGAGGCTCACAGATGGGGATGTAAGGTCCAGTTAGACACCAAAATGGAAATATTTCCTTCCCCTTATGGATTATGCTTGCAAGTATCTTACAATAATTTCTCATAAACAAGTTTAGAAAGGAAGGAAATTTTCTGTTTTAAAGGAAACAGAAAATCAGTCATTTAATGTGTGAGCACAACCGTTAACAGATGAAGATGCTGACATTCTTGCTGTGTGTTTCCCATCTGTTTCACTTTGCCCAGTTAGTCAACATTTTAAACAGAGGTTTGTGTAAGTTAGCTTTCTGCTCTAGGTGACACAATAACTCATAAAATAACCCAAGAGGTAAAGCATTTATTTTGGAGATTGTTTAATAGCTTCCAGTCTGTCAAGGCAGAGAGGGGTATGGGAGAGAAGAGCAGATGTCAAGGTGGACTGGAAACAAAGAAATGCTACAGGTCTGGGTTTTTTCTGTTGCCTTTCTATTTTTAAAGATTTATTTACTTTTTAATTGTGTGTGTGTGTGTGTGTGTGTGTGTTTCTGTCTGAGTCTGTGTCTGTGTCTGTGTGTCTGTGTGGTGTATATGTACACATGAGTGTAGATGCCTATAGAGGCCAGAAGAGGGTGTCAGATTACCTGGAACTGTAGTTACAGGCACTTGTGTGCTGCCTAATGTAGATGCTAGGAACTGAAACTCCTGTCTCTGGAAGAGCAGCAAGAGCTAAAAGATGGTTAATCTTGGTTCTCAATTTAACTGAATCTGGAATTAAGTACACAAGCCAAGGTGTACTCCTGTGGTGGATTTCCTTGAACAAATGACTTGAAGCCTAAGATCCAGCATAAAATGGGCAGCCCCTTCTTATGACTGCCCAGATGAGAGGACACAGAGAAGGGAGCTTGTTGCATTTTGCTTGTTTGCCTTCACTCTTGCTTGTGGGTTTATCTGTTTTGCCACTGTGGCATTTCTTTGTGAATATTAGAACCAACCTTTGTAGTTGTCTGTGCTGAAGATCAGCAGCTCTCCAGGAATCCTTCAGGCCTTCACCCCATATTGAGAATGCAGAGACATTCAGGCTCATGGACTGAACAAGTACAGATTCTCAAGCCTAACTAGTATGACACACCCATTATTGGACTAATGGGCCCTATTCTGTAAACCAATAAAAAAAAATCCCTTTTAACACACACACACACACACACACACACACACACACATTCTATCAGTGCTATGCCTCTTGAGAACTCTGGCTAAAGCAAGGTCTTAACTTCTACTCCATTTCTCTAGCCAGTCCCCAAATGCTCTGTTTACCTTTATATTCCATCTGCACCCTCATCCTATGAGATGAGCTCCACACATTAAGGGCAGGTCTTCCCCACTAGTCAATCTTCTCTGCTCGTATACTCACAGACACAAGAGAGGACAAATTACTAATCACCTCTGTATGTCAATCCAATCAATTTGACATCCAGAATGAACCATGAGAGGGTTCCAAGAGACTTACTGTGTGCTTATATTTCATTTAGCATTTCTCCTCCAACCAGCCTTTTGGCATGGACCAAAGAAATGCATTTTTCTCTACAGTCTGCATATGATCAGAATCTCTGAACACATCTAGAGTTTCTATCTAGCATATCTAATTCTGTTCCTATGTCTCAGTCTTGGGACTAGTGTAAGAATTTGTGCATTTACTCAAAAGCATAACCACTTTACATTCTGAATCTTTAGCAGAGCCATGCCATGAGATTTAGTCCTTGTATTTTTTTCTTCAGGAGATTTCATGCATCTATCTCATAAATTTGAAATGTATTTTAGGTCACCCATATGATTTCTGCATGTGCAATTTTTGCCTGTGGAGTTTTTTTTTTAATTTTTTTTTTAATTTTATTTATTTTTGAATGTGTATGAATGTACTGTTTGCATGTAGGTTTGTGCACCCGTGTCGTGCAATGCCGCAGAGGTCAGAAGAGGGTCTCGGATTCCCCTGGAACTGGAGTTCTCCTGGAATTGGAGTTACAGACGGTTCTTAGCC
>VZQC01011670.1:27284-91605 GCA_009823505.1 Rhizomys pruinosus | reverse complement strand
GGGATGGGGTGGGGGTGGGGGGGAAGGGAAAGGGAAATAAGCCTGAACTGAATTGGAAAAAATGTATGAAATGCACAAAGCATCAATAAAAACTAAATTAAAAAAAAAAAAGAAAGAGAAATTCCCCAAAGAACCAAGGTATAGTTCAAAAATATACCATTCTGACAACTCAAACAGAACACCAAAGATTAAAGACAAATGGTAGCTATTAGTAGGTACTACACACACACATACACACACACACACACACACACACACACACAGAGGAGAGAGAGTGAGAGAGAGAGAGAGAGAGAGAGAGAGAGAGAGAGCCCAAATTAATTCATACAAGAGCGTATGCACCTATGCACATAAAGTAAAAACAAACAAACAAAAAAACTTGCATTTGGGACCTGGTTAGCCTTAATGATGGATTTGGATAAGACAAGAATTGTTTGGGCTTTTTTTTTTTTTCCTGATAGGGATTGAACCGAAATCCTCTGATATGGTTGGCCAGTGCTCTACCATTAAGACACAGCCCCAGTATCCTTTGTATAGTTTTATTTAGAGATGATTTGACTAAGTTGCTGACTGGTCTTCACCTGTTCTGTAGCCCTGGTAGCTCCGGAACTTGTGATCTTCCTGCCTCAAGCCATCTGAGTAACTGGGATGACAGTCCCATGCCACCAGGGTCAGTAATGTTTATTCTAACAGCAGTAGCCTCCAAGAATTCATGAGGATTTTCAGTAGATGTGTCTCATTTTGAGGTCATAGTTACATGTCACAGATCTAAGACTTCCTAGAAGCATATATTAACGATTCAACTTGGTATTGCTTGATGGGTAGAATATCTGCCTACTGGTAACAAAGCCCTGAATTTGAGCCCCAGCAGTGGATACACTGGGGTTGGTGACGCAAATTTGTAATCCCAGAACTTGGGGAGCAGGGTTGGGGGGCAGTACCAGAATCATGAGTTCCAGGCCAGTGGAAACTACATAGTGAGTTCAATGACAGCCTAGGGTCCCTGAAACCCTATCTGACAAAACAAAAATACAGACAAAACTCCAATAGTTTGACTGTAGAACACAGTTTGGCAGTTTCCTTCTTTTGTGCATAAAATATACAGAACAGTTCTAGTAGGGCTATAAAATTTTAATTGTCGTTCCATCTTTATATACACTTCTGAACATTATCACCTTGATCTTAAAGTCATCATACAGATGGAACAGAAATAAATTATACTTCAGTAAAAAAATGGCCATAAATAAAGACTAGTCAGGAAGCATTAGCAATATAAACATTGGGAATAACTTATATGTAATATTAATGTTCCAACTTCAGCTTTGTTGTGCAAGTTGTAATTAGTTTGTCTTATATGCAACCAATAAATTCCAAAATACCAAATTAAACCAGAATTAGTTAGTAGATTTGGCCCTGAGGCTTAGTGGTTTTTTCGCCTGTTCTGAAGTATAAAAAGTTCAAATCATGCCTCTGCCTCACTTCTTTATTGATACATGAGGATGATAGATAATGAAAATTTAAATACAAGGACAAATTAAATGTACTGTACATTTTAAGGACATATTAAAGTGGTTTGGAATTCTTTTTGCTCATTTTTGTTTTTCATTTTTGGAGACAAATTCTTACTATATAGCCTTGGAGGTACTGAGACTCATTATGTAGATCAGACTTTCTTCAAATTCATGGAGATCTGCCTTCCTCTGCCTCCTGAATGTTTGCATAAAAGGCAGGTACCACCTTGGCTGGCTAGATTTCTTAATTATATAGTAAGTCATGTGGCACATCTACACAATGGAGTTCTAGGCAGCAGTAAAGAAAGATGACATGTGGGTTTGGGCACAACTGCTTGCAAATTGGTTTTACATGAAGGATGCTTGTACTCACAAATTATCACTTATTGTTAAAAAATGAAAACAAAACAAAACAAAACAAAAAAACAGAGAAAGATGCAGAAAAGTTATGGCAGAATGCATGATCTGGGATGGGTAGGGGTGGGGTGGGGGGAAGGGAAAGGGATATATGCCTGAACTGTATTGGAAATTGATGTATGAAATACACAAAGCATCAATAAAAACAAACAAACAAACAAAAAGAAAGATGACATCATGAACTTTGCAGGTAAATGGATGGAGCTAGAAGATATCATGCTGAGTGAAGTAACACAGTCCCAGAAAAACAAACGATGAATGGTATGGCAAACTGAGCAATGTTAATGTGATTTGAAAACAACTGTGCTCTTATATTGTAGAATCCCTTAGAAAAATAAACAAATAGGGCTGGAGAGATGGCCTAGTGGTTAAGAGTACCGACCGTTCTTGTAGAGGACCCGGGTTTGACCCCCAGCACCCACACGGCGGCTGAGAATCGTCTGTAACTCCAACTCCAGGAGAACTCCAGTTCCAGAGAAATCCGAAGCCCTCTTCTGACCTCCGCGGCATTGCACAACACGGGTGCACAGACCTACATGCAGACAGTACATTAATACACATAAATAAAAAAATAATTAAAAAAAGAAAAATAAATAAAAATAAAAAATAAAAAATTTATAGTAAGTCTTTCATTTAATGTTTCCAGATATCACTGCTAAATTAACAAGTGATAATTTTAAAGAAGAAACTTTATGTCAAGTGTCTGTGTAATTAATATATTGTTAGTTGCTACTAAAATAATTATATAGCTTTTAAAAATTTCCTTAACTATTCAGTTATCTTAGAGAATATTTCCTAGCACAGTGATATTTCTTTTGTTTTTCCAATAATGTATATAATTGTTAAATAAGAAGATTGAATCATTACATTTGTGCTTTTACCTTGTAAATCATTTTGTTGATAATACTTTAGTTAATTTTCATTTTAATTGTTAATATATTTTTAATTAAATTGCTTATTTTTATATTATGGGTGTGAGTGCTTTGCTTGCATGTGTGTAAGTGCACCGTGTGCATTCAATACCTGCAGAGGCCAGAAGAGAACATTGCATCCCCTGCAACTGGATTTACAGACAGTTGTTAGCCAACATGTTGAAGCTGAGAGGCAAACTCAATTCCTCTGCAAGAACAGCAGGTGCTCTTAACTGCCAAGCTAACTCCTTAGCACCTTTAATAAAACAAACAAACAAACAAACAACCCTAAAATTTTCACATTTTATGGTTGAGTTGCCTGGTATTGAACTAGAAAAACTCTGCTAGGCAAACTACATATAATTTTTTTTTTCTAACAAAGAAGGACTTTCCACAATTCATTGACTAAGATGAGTTCACAGAGACTAATACAATATTGATGTATATCTATTAACACTGGCATGGAAAATTCCATTTTGAGTGATAGCAACTTAAATTCCTCCCTTTGAGTAGTTGAGGAACTGCTTGATTCTTTGAAAACCAAGCAATACTGAGAAGGTATGTGTGACTAAGGGGTTAAAGTAAATATTTTAAAATAAGGAAAAAGTATAGAGAGGTTTATTTTTTGACTCTACCCGTGTTATGGATTGGTTTCTATTTTATGATGTGCTGTGTTTACCAGACAGTCAGTCAATAGAAAACATGTATTTAATTCTAACTACTGCTATTCAACTAGACAGTGAAAGATTCAGGATGTGGATGAAAATGATTTTATAATGGAGACTATTGTTGTCTAACATGATATCAAGTCAAAGTAAAGCATATCTCCCAAGCCCTACTACAGCTCCTATAATTATACTCATGCCACAAAGAAGCAAGTTTGTTGTTCCCCAGATTTATTTGCTCATATCAGATCAGTTTATATCTTTCCTAATTTGATCCTAATTTGATCCTAAATGGATATTTCCATCAATTTTGTCACAGTAAGATCAAGTTCAGTAGTTAGCATGATGCAAAGAGCATTTGAAGATTTAATAATTGTGGAAATTCCCAAAAGGTCATTCTCCACACACACCCACCTATTTGCAGGGTATTTTTCCCAACTAACAATGTCAGAACTGGATCATTCTTGATCTCTCTACTCTCTTGAGTATGACTCACAATACAACAGGACTAGTAATCCTTTATCTTTTATTAATCAATTAAAAAACAACTCTGGTAAGCTTCCATCCATCTGCACTCCCCTCCCTCCCTTCCTCACTAAAGATATATTACAGCAATTAAAAGAAACAGTTTGTCTCCTTGAAAGCAGAGGACAAACAAGGATACCAGCTGCCACATTTTACCAGTGGATAGGCATGAATACATAAAGCTGACAAAAAAGATCAGTAAACACATGTATACTCTCATGTCAAATAAGAGTTTAGCAAACTGTTAAGTATCTTTGTCCTGAAGAGATCAACTTGTTTCCAAGCCTACTATCTTATTTATTGTTACTACAGCTTTCAGAGAATATAACAGAAGTGCTATTATTTTAATCCCATTCTCTAGATAAGGAAACATAGTTGCTGATGTATTATGCTGCATTAACAGTAACAAAGTTGAAATCTTTGGAATTCTAAACTGATTGTCTAGACACTGGACCATTTTATCTCTTACTAACATTTGTTTTTGCAGACACCTGGAAACAAGCAATGTCCTCAGAAAGCCGGTAATTTAAGAAGCTAACAAAGGTCTACAGAGGTTAAACTAGAGACATGACAGAGAATAAAACATGTAACTTAACCTTACGCCAGTGTGTTTCCAAAAGCAGGGACTTACTTTTTAAACTAGAATGTGCATACAAAACCTGACATTACTATGTCTCAATGCATGTGTGAATATAGGATGCTTATAGCTCAAAATATGTATTCATTCTTTACTTATGAAATCAATTTAAAATCATATTACAGAAAACATTAAATAAGAAAATCTGTGAACATACTGTTGTCAGATGAAATGGCCATTCTGAGTAATGGGATGACATCAGTGTGTTTCTTCTGAATAAAACATAAATATGTACTTAGACTACTATACAAAAGGCTGAAAACTGGGGCTGGAGGGAGGGCTCAGCCATTAAGTCTAAGTACTGCTATTTCAGAGGAATCAGGTTCAGTTCCCAGCACCGATGTCTGTGGGCTCTCAATTACCTATAACTCGAATTTTAGGTTACCTAACACATCTTCTGACTTCCATGGGAACTGCACCCACGTGCATATATCCACACACAGACACATAGATATGCAGACACACACACATGCACACACATATGCACAATGTTTATTAATTTAAAAAATACATGAAAATGGTTGCAGACTTAGAGACATTATCTCTCTATTCTATTTGTAGAACATACTCTCTCTTTATTCTATTTATAGAGTAAACTGTACAATAATCAAATATGCTTTCCAAGGTAACTAACATTTATAAATGTATATATTAAATACCCACCTACCAAACTATATGACATAAAGTATTTCATTGTAGATATTATCTGCCTTATAGACACATTTTAGATATAAATTTTAATATAGGAAACTAATCAATTTTTTATGTCATAAGATTCTGATCAATAGTGATGTGGCAATTTCCCATTCAGTACAGTTTTTTGGAGAGTTTTATTTGTGTAAAAATATTTTAAGAGCCAGGGGTGGAGGTGTGTGCCTTTAATCCTAGCACTAGGAAGGCAGAGGCAGATTTCTGTGAGTTCTAGACCAGTCTGGTCTACGTAGTGAGTTCCAGGGACAGCTGGGACTAAAGGGAGACCATGTCTCAAAAATCCAAAAAATAAAGATTAATTTTTACTTTATTTATTTGTGTGTCCATGTGAATGTATGCCACGTGAGTGTGGGTGGCCCTGCAAACCAGAAAAGGGCATCAGAACCCCTGGATCTGGATTATAGGTGGTTGTGAAATTCCAGGCATGGGTGCTGAGAACAGAAATCAAGTCTTCTGGAAAAGCAAAAAATACTCCAAACATCCAAACTGCTGAGCCATTTTTCTAGATCCTTATTTTATTTTTACCATAAAATGTTTTCCTTTATACATGATAGAGAAACTAGTGCTCTTATTCTCTTCCTTTTTCATATTCGTGAGTGTGTGTGTGTGTGTGTATGTGTGTGTGTGTGTGTGTGTGTGTGTGTGTGTTGGTACTTTACTTTAATCAAGGAAAATAAATTAGATTTTAAATAGTTATTATTGAGTGAGGTTCCAGGGAGTAAGGGCAGACCCGACTTGTCCCTGGGGCACACCATCCTCCCCTGGAACTCTTAGCTGGGACTCCAGACACCTGCTCAGAGTCAGTGAGGTTCTGGCGAGTCAAGGAGGATCTGCCTTGTCCTTGGGGGGCAAGCCATCTGCCCCCAGGTCTCCCAGCTTGGACTTCAGACACCTGCCTAGAGTCAATGAGGTTCCAGTGAGTCAAGATGGACCTGCCTTGACCCTTGGGGGCCTACTGGTGCACGGGCCAAAGTAGCAACCCAAGCCAACATGCACCCCCCCCATCCTGGTGGAGCTCTGGTGCAATGGACCTAACAGGTGGAGCATTGGTGATTATAGTCTGTGCAGCCAATGTTGAGGTCCCAGAATTCAAAGAAACAAACAGACAAATCCATATGCCAAAGACACAAAGAAAAAAACAACATGGGAAAAGCTCATAATAAATGCACACCAACCTTTACTGACCCTACAGAAGGTCCCTACAAAGAAATCTCTGAGGAAAGAAGCCAAGACACTGACCTTAGAAGAACAACTGTACACACATCCAAAGAAATCAAAGAAAAAGGCAAGAGAATGAAAAACTTAAGAAGGACTTAGAGGCAGATAATGACAAATGGTAGTGGAAAGAACTATGGGGAGAGACTGAAAAACTCAAGAAGGACATAGAGGGAGAAAATGAGAAACTCCAGAAGGATGTCTGAACAATGAAAAGATCCCAGGCTGAAATGAAAAAAGAAAATGACTAGCCAAAAGCTACAAGATGAGAATTACAGGCTCCAGAGGGAAATGGAAAATCTAAAGAAATCACAGGATGAAATGCAAAAGGATATTGAGTATTCATACAACCACCATGAAAGGGTGGGAAAAAGCCTCAGAAGAAGAATGGAAGAAGCAGAAAAAAGAATATTAGACCTGAAGGATAACATGGAGTAACTAGAAAGGTCAAGTAAAGATTATGAAAAATTTAAAAAATACACAAGAGTGGAACAACCGGGAAATGTGGGACACTATGAAAAGACCAAACCTCCCCATCATAGGGATAGAGGAAGGAGAGGAGTCCCAAGACAACACTATTGACCAGATCTTCAACAGGATAATAGAAGAAAATTTCCCCAAACTGAAAAAAGACAATCCCATACAAATACAAGAAGCATATAGAGCACCAAATAGACAGGACCAGAAAAGAAACTCCCCATGCCATATAATTGTTAAAACACTAGATGCTCAAAACAAAGACAAAATACTGAAAGCCACAAGAGAAAAACAAGTTACATATAAGGGGAAACCCATCAGAATCACAGCTGATTTCTCAGCCCAAACAATGAAAGCTAGAAGAACGTGGACCAAAGTATTCCCTGTGCTAAACGACTTTAGATGCCAACCCAGACCACTATATCCAGCAAAAATGTCAATTATAGTCGAAAGAGAAAGAAAAATCTTTTATGACATAAGATGAAAGAATACACATCTAAGAAACCAACACTTTAGAAAAACCTCGAAGGAATGCAAAGAACAGAAGAAAGAAACTATCCTTAAGCAATTAAAGAGAGAAAGCAGCAAAATCATAACAGAGTAAATATATACCTAGACCAAGAATGCAAACAAAAAAAATAAGGTAAAAGGAAGCAACACATATCTCTCAATAATAATCTTAAATACTAATGGGCTAAACTCCCCAATCAAAAGGCATAGACTGGGACAATGGATTAGGAAACTGAACCCTTCCATATGCTGTCTAAAAGAAATCCATCTCACCCTCAAGGACAAACACCACCTTAGAGTGAAAGGATGGAAAAAAATATTTCAAGCAAATGGTACTAAGAAACAAACTGGAGTGGCTATTCTAGTATCAGACAAAATAGATCTCAAAGTAAAATTCATCAGAAGAGAAAAAGAGGGCCATTACATCCTTGTCAAAGGAACAATGAACTATGAAGACTTCATAATCCTAAATGTCTATGCACCAAACTCTGGTGCACCTAACTTTATAAACCTAACTGTGCAGGACCCCAAGACACAGATTAATCCTAACACACTAATAGTGGGAGACTTCAACACCCCACTGAGCCCCTTGGATAGATCAACAGGACAAAAAGAAAACAGAGAGACATCAGAACTGAACAATACAATACACCAAATGTACCTCAAAGACATCTACAGAATATTCCACCCAAATACCAGAGAATATGCTTTCTACTCAGCACCTCACAGAACATTCTCCAAAACTGACCACATACTGGGGCACAAAAGGAACCTCAACAAATACAAAAGGATAGAAATTATTCCATACACTCTATCAGACCACAGTGCAATAAAGCTCAATATGACCACCAGAATAAGTCCAACTAGCTACAAGAACACATGGAGACAAAACAACATAATCCCAAATAATCAATAGGTCAGGGAAGAAATGAAGAATGAAATAAAAGTACTCATGGAACTGAATGAAAAAGACAATACAACACGACAAAGCCTGTGGGATACTTTAAAAGCAGTCTTGAGAGGGAAATTTATAGCCTTAAGTGTCCAGATCAAAAAAACAGAAAGGGAACAAGTAAACTACCTAACATTGCAGCTAAAAACACTTGAGAGACAACAACAAATGAACACTAAACCCAACAGACAGGAAGAAATAACAAAAATCAGAGCAGAAATCAATGAAGCAGAAACAAAGAAAACAATACATAAAATCAACAAATGCAAATGCAAAAATAAAAAATAAACAAAATAGACCTCTAGCCTAGTTAACCAAAAACAAAAAACAAAAACCAAAAAAAAAAAAAACCAGGAAAGAACAACTCCAAATCAATTGTATTTGTGATGAAAGGGGAAACATCAAAACAGACAAAGAAAAGATCCAGACAACCATACAGGAATACTTCAAAAATTTATACTCCACTAAATTTGAAAACCGAAGAGAAATGGATGAATATCTGAAATCGTGGGAACCAACAAAGCTTAACCAAGAAGAGATTGACAGTTTAAACAGGCCAATAACACTTGAGGAAATTGAAGATATAATTAAAAACCTCCCAACTAAACAAAGCCCTGGTCCAGATGGTTTCACGGCAGAATTCTATAAAACATTTAAAGAGGTCCTACAACCATTGCTACTCAAACTGTTTAGAAGGATACAAACAGAGGGAATTCTCCCAAACTCCTTCTATGAAGCCAGCATCACTCAAATACCAAAAACAGGCAAAGATGCAAGCAAAAAAGAAAGCTACAGACCAATCTCACTAATGAACATAGATACAAAAATTCTCAACAAAATACTTGCAAATCGCATACAGACTCACATCAAAAAGATCATCCATTATGATCAAGTTGGATTCATAGCAGAGATTCAGGGATGGTTCAACATATGTAAATCAAATATCATAAAAACACATAAATGGATTAAAAGACAAAAAACACACAATTATCTCAATTGATGCAGAAAAAGCCTTTGACAAGATCCAGCATCCATTCATGTTTAAAGTCCTAGAGGGAATAGGACTGAAAGGAGCATTCCTCAACATGATCAAAGCCATATATAGCAAACCCACTGCCAACATCATCCTAAATGGAGAAAAATTGGAACCATTTCCTTTAAAGGCAGGAGCCCAGCAAGGCTGCCCCCTATCACCAGTCCTCTTCAACATAGTGCTCAAAACACTTGCTAGGGCAATAAGACAAGAGAAGGAAATTAAATGAGTACTATTTGAAAAAGAAGTTAAGATATCTTTTTTTGCAGATGATATGATAGCTTACCTAAGGGATGCTAAAAACTCCACCAGAAAACTTCTAGAAACGATTAAGAGTTTTAGTAAAGTGTTGGGCTACAAAATTAACCTAGAAAAATCAGTTTTTACACCAACAATAGACAAGTGGAGAAGGAATATAAGAAGACCTTCCCACTCACAATAGCCTCAAAAATAATAAGATACCTGGGAAAAAACCTAACTAAAGATACCAAAGACCTCTACAACAAAAATTTTAAGCCCACGAAGAAGGAGATTTAAAATGACATCAAAAGCTGGAAAGACCTCCCATGCTCATGGACTGGGAAAATTAATATAGTAAAAATGTCCATTTTACCCAAATTGATGTAAAGATTCAACACAGTCCCAATAAAAATCCCTATGAGCTTCTTCACAGACTTGGAAAAAAATCATTAAATTCATATGGGAAAACAAAAGACCCAGAATAGCTAAAGCAACCCTGAATGAAAAAAAATGCAATACAGGGGGGATTGCCCTACCAGACTTCAAACTATATTACAGGGCCATAATCATAAAGACAGCCTGGTACTGGCACAAATACAGACCTGTTGACTAATAGAACAAAATTGAAGTTCCAAACTTGAGCTCATACAATTTCACCCACCTCATATTTGACAAAGGAGCAAAAAACCTTCACTGGAGGAAGGACAGCATCTTCAGCAAATGGTGCTAACAAAATTGGATCATCATCTGTAGAATAACAAAATTAAACCTCTACCTCTCACACTATACAAAAATCAACTGCAAGTGGATCAAAGATCTCAATGTGAAGCCTGAAACCCTGAAGATGATAGAAGAAAAAGTTGGCAACAACCTACAAGACATAGGCATAGGCATAGGAAAAGTCTTTCTAAATCAGACAGCAGCTGCACAGGAAATAATGTCAACAATGGACAAATGGGACCTCATAAAACTCAAAAGCTTCTGTACAGCAAAAGAAACAATCAAGGAGGTGAAGAGAAAACCCACAGAGAGGAAACCTTTACCAGTGACACATCTGACAGAGCATTGGAATCAAGAATATATAAACTACTCAAAAAATAAAGAAGTCATTTTTCCCCCCTGTTAAATATGACAGGGTCTTACTGTGGCTTATAACATCTCCTAACCTGTAGAGGATGTAAGCTTGTGGCATCAGCCATGGGTTATTTCTCCAAGGAGAGAGCCAATAGCCAATTAGATTTGGGATATACAGGCACATGGCTGCCTCTGCTGCACAGTATTTCCAGGCAGGTGAGGTGTAGCTGGTGCTGACGGTGGAGTCTTGCTTGACTCAGGGAGACCCATATTTGCTTTATTGGTTTAGTGGCCTTTGGTAACACTCTCTGGCATTCCAGAGGCCATCTGTACACTTGCATGTGTGGTCTCAATACATCCCTCCCATGTTAACGTCAGGTCTTCGGCAGCAGGGTCTTATTGCCTCTCCTCCTGTAGGTATCCCAACTTAGAGGCAAGGAGCCCTTACCTTTTGTGGGGCCTTGGATCCCCTGGCCAACATCCACCTGGTAGAACAATCCATTGCTGATGTCAGAGCTCCTGTATTAATATATTTTGCCTGAGTGCATAGCCCTAGGACTTTAGTATTATATTTGGTTCTGAACAGAGAGTAATCCCTTCCACAGTTCCCATGTCTAGTAGTCAATTAAAGAAAGCAGTTTTACCGGTTTTATAAGAGATTACCTCTACAATAGTTGTCTCCAATTTACAGTTGGGGAGCGACCTCATCATTGTCATATTTCTCCTTGTTCTATGGGTGGGAAGGCAAAGAAAGTCTCTCATATCAAGAACCTTTTGGCACCTAGAAGGTAATGTTCACTTAGGACTCATTATAAACTATTTTACATGTAGGATCCACAGAAGGGGTTCGATGTTTATGGCAATCTGAGGTTTTACTTCCTTTCAATTTCAGACGGGTCACCTTTTTCCATTGCTTGCCACTTTTTGGTACATCCTACTCAATGCAAACCTGTATCTTTTCTTTCTCACGCCGATTAAGTTGGTGACGTTTTGTAACATATCCAAACATGTGTCTATGCTAAAGTAACCTACCATAACTATTAGTGCTGCTTAAATACCTATATATCTAATTGCTAGTTCTTCATGTAGTAGGATCGAAAGGTTATTCTGGACAAACTGATCCAGCAGCCTGAAAGGAAGCAGCCAGAATGGACCAGACTCCAAGTCAACAGCTCCAGAAGAGTGGACTGTTGTACCTCTCATCCACCTGTGCCCTTTTTCTAAGCCTAGGGAACAACCTGCGGAAGAGGGGGGCATAGTAGAATGTAAGGGCTGCGATGGGGGTGAATGGTGAAACTACAGCAATGTAGTCCCTGGACACTCAATTTTGATCAACTTGATTGAACAAACAACCTGTCACCCCCCACTGGATGGGGGGCTGTAGGGTTTGGGCACACAGCCTGCAGATAGGTTTTTGCATGAAGGATGCTTGTAACTCATGGATTATCACTTATAGCTAAAAATGAAAAAAAAAAACTGAGAGAAAGTGCAGGACAGTTATGGCAGAATGCTATTGGGTGGGTGGGGATGGGGTGGGGGTGGGGGGGAGGGAAAGGGAAATAAGCCTGAACTGAATTGAAAAAAATGTATGAAAATGCACAAAGCATCATAAAAACTAAATTAATAAAAAAAAATAAAAAAATAAAGAAGTCAGAAGACAAATGACTACTCAATAAATGAAGTAAAGGAGCTGAACAGAGACTTCAGCAGTAAAGAAGTAAACATGGCTGAGAAACATCTTAAAAAGTGTTCACATTTAAATATAAGGAAATGCAAATTAAAACTACTCTCAGATATCATCTAACATCCAATGACTAGCTAAGACAAGAAAACAAAAGACAACAGATGTTGGAGAGGTTGTGGGGAAAGGGGTTCACTCATCTGCTGCTGGTGGGTCATGTAAACTTGTACAACCACTATGAAAAGCAGTGTGGAGAACCCTTAAAGTCTCAGAATGAGCCTACCACCTGACCCAGCCATACCACTCCTGGGTATATACCCCCAAAACTCATCTGACCACACAGATAAAAGCACATCCATGTTTATCGCAGCTCTTTTCACAATAGTGAAGAGCTGGAACCAACCCAATGCCCCTCAACAGACAAGTGGATGACAAAAATGTGGTACATCTACACAATGGAGTACTATTCAGCGGTAAAGAAAGATGGCATTATGAACTTTGCAAGTAAATGGCTGGAGCTCGAAGCCATTATGCTCAGTGAAGTAACACAGTCCCAGAAAGACAAATGGAGAATGGTTTCCATCATTTGTGGATGCTAACACCAAATCCCCCAGATGAAAGGCAAGCTGAATGACAATATTGTTATATTTCTGTTTATCTGAAAGCAACTATGTTGTTATAATATGAATCTCTCAATGGGCTGTAGAATCTACCCACCAATTGTTCTTAGACTCTGTAATTCATATGGGTGAAGAGTATGTATCTGTATTTTAGAGTAATATAAAATTAGTTCAGGAAAATGTGAATTCCTAAGCATAAAAAAAAGGACTGGGAGAAAGATGCTGGATAGCTATGGCAAAATGCATGGTCAGGGGTGGTGTGGGGGGAGGAAAAGGGGAATATGGCTGAACTGAATTGAAAAAAGGATGTATGAAATACACAAAACATCAATAAAAATGGAGATTAAAAAAAGTAATAGAAGAGATGAAGTTGGGTAGGGGGAAGGTGGGAATGGAGGCAGGAGACAGGATTTGTATATGATCGAAACACATTTGAAATCTCAAAGAATCAAAACAAATATTTTTAAATTAAAAAAAAAGAAATACAAAAAATGATCTAAAATAATTACCTGATTTGGGAATTTCAAAACTGTGAGAGGACAGCTACAGGCTTCATTTCTTAGACAATCTCTTAGACAGAAGTGTGAGTAAAGTGATGGTGGTGATTCTAATTCTTACCTCTGAAATTCTCAGTGTTGTATGTTCCTCTGTCTTCCATTTTGCTCAGCCTTCCTAAATATCCTTTGCATCACCTGTGCCTTGAACATAAGAAACAGGAGACTCTAGGTGACACAGGATGGCCACTGCAGCCAAGGAATCCATGTCTAGATCCCACTCTGCTTGATTTTACATGTAAACATACTTACATTTCCTTATTTACACACAGTAAAATTTTAGAGACATGCATTTATACTTATAAATAGTATATCTATTTACATAGATCTTTACCTGTATGTTATATATACTACATATTTACCACTGATAAAATTGTACTTGAAGGTATATACATCTGTAACAATGGATTTATTTACATATTTATATACTCATATATTGATTCTTTTTTCTTTTTTTGTAATTATTTTTTTAATTTTATTTATTTTTGTATGTGTATGAGTGTACTGTCTGCATGTAGGTTTGTCCACTCATGTCATGCAATGCTGAGGAGGTCAGAAGAGGGTCTCGGATTCCCCTGGAACCGGAATTCTCCTGGAATTGGAGTTACAGAGGGTTCTTGGCCGCCCTGTGGGTGCTGGGGATCAAACCCAGGTCCTCTGCAAGAGCAGTCAGTGCTCTTAATGACTAGGCCATCTCTCCAGCCCCCATATATTGATTCTTATAAATGCATATTTTATGCATGCACTTGTATATAACATAAGAAATATATATTTGTGTATATATACTTGTATGTATATGTATGTGATCTATATGTATTTAGCATGATATAGTGTCAGTGATAAATTCTTTTCTTTTTCTACTGAGGTACTTTATTTGAGTGTATGCCTTTTATCTCTGAAAAAATAAATCCAGAATTTTTGTGTGAAAAGCAATTAGTTATTATTGTAGCAGAAGATAGAGTAACACTAGCAAAAGAATGGGAAAGGGAAAGCCGATAACAGGCAGTCCAAAATGTAACTTATTATAATGATTCAGGCAAGGAGTGAAAAGAACCAAAAGTAGTAGTGGTGGAAAAGGGGGCAGTAATCTCAAGTAACAGATAGTCAATAGGTGAATGAGCCTGTGGAATATGTCCTGTGGTGCGTGTAGAGACCTTGAAGGCAGGCAAGATTGTGAACGAAGGCACCAAGCTATTATGTACTTCATATATGAAGTCTGAGTTTAGTGGTTGTTTAATGGATTGAGAAATCTAGATAAAGGGCTTGAAGATAACCAGTCGGACTTTGGTATGAAGCACTAATAAAATTATCCTGATAACATTCATGAAGTAATACCAGAAGGCCAAGGGGAAAACCTCCATGGATGTTAAATATAGTGATGCATGTCGAGAATATAGTAAATAAATGAAACAGAAATAGTACTTTTGTGGGGCTTGAGTTTTGAGATAGGGTTTCATGTGGCCCAGGCTGCCCTTATGCTAGATTTGTTGTGAAGGATATCCTTGAACTATAGATCCTCCTGCCTTCACCTCCTAACTTCTGAGACAACAGGTGTGTACCACTATGACCACCTATAAAGAGTATTTGCAGTTAGATAGGAGATGAGCTAGTAACTATGATTACTAGAAGTTCATAGGTAAGATTTAAGTTACAATGTTCCAGGCCTAGTGGTGTCCACTTGTAGTCACAGCTATTTGCGAGGCTAAAGTGGGAGTATTTCTAGAGTTCAGAAATTTGAAACAACCTAGGCAGTTGAATGATATATTCCCCTGTAAACATAAAACTTTAGAAGTGTAAATGTGGACAATTATGTCAGTAAGAGTCACACAGGTTGGTAATTGAATATAAAACATTTGGCCTGCTAAATTGGAGCTCATTATAAATTTAATAAAACTATTTTAGACCAGTAGAGATGGAAAATATTTGGTTATTAAGGAATATAACTCATGCCAGGTGTTGTAGCAGGGTTTAGTCCCAGCACTTTGAAGGCAGAAGTGGATCTCTGTGAGACTGAGGCTAGCCTGATCTACATAGTGGGTAAATTCCAGACCAGCTGTGCCCACAGGAATACCTTGTCTCAAAAGAAAAAAAATGAAAAACTTAAAAAAAATCAAGACAACAAAAAAGAAATATATCTCACAGATTATATTCATATAAAGAGTTAGATATGGAAATTTAGGAAGACTTAGCTGACACCAGTGTTGATGCATTTATAAACAAAATAGTATGTCACAAATGGAAGAGACCATCAAAGCTATGAAGAAAGTCAAGAAAGAGTTGTCTTTTGGGGGAAGGTGATAATTGTTTCTAATGGCTTGTAAATGAAGTGCCATCTCCTTAGAAATAACATAGAAGCAATCTTCTCAACCCACTCAGTCATTTTGCATTTCTTTCCATTCTGGTCTGTGTGTTTCTTCTCTGCAATGAAAATGAGATGACATGGGTTTCTTACCTTAGGTCAGCTTTGGCATAGAAGGGTGTGTGAGAGAGCAGGCCAGGTAGAGAGCGACACTTTTTTCTCAGATCACATCACATCACTGAGAGCATGAGAAAGGCTTTAAAAATATGTACTGCAGTTCTAACTCTGTTTACAATGAGAATAGGGAGGTGATTCCTTTAATGTTTACAGTATTTACATGCAAAGTTTAGGATAATATAATGTACAAGAATCTCTGTAATTCTTTGTCAAGGGTTATTGCTTTACAAAAGAAAACTGGGAGACTGGGTTACTTACTAGCTTTTTGGTCAGGAAGGATGTACTAGAGTGTAACATATAAAAGTTGAAATCATAATTTTAATATATAAAAATACACATTTTCTTTTAGTTTTGGCAAATGTGCAAACCCATGTAGCCATCACTTGATCAAGGAAAAAAATATCAGCACTCTGAAACACTTATTTCCCTTTTCTATAGTCAAAGATTCATACTCACTTCACATTTCGATTCAGACAATAGCTTATTTGTTGCAAGTTTATAATCATTTGAAAACTGGAAGTTGAATTTCAAATTTCCTTACAGTGCTTGACCTCTGTGGACTTCTGTATCTGCCTTGTACTGATGTGATTAGCATTCATTTTCTGGGAATCATTTGAGAGTCTGACTTTGAATCATTATTAGGCGTGTGTGCATGTTCCTTTCTGTGAAGTATATGTGTGTGGAAACACATTCATATGTGTGCATGTGTGTACAGGCCAAAAGACAATGTGGTATGTGATTCATCATGAGCTGTCCAGCTTGACTTAAAGACAGCCTGTCTGAGGAGGTTGCATTATACATAGCCCAGTTTGAAGCTATTCATTCACAGAAGACCAGATCAGTGGACTTGCAATCTGATGGCTATAAGCAATTGCATTGTACATTTTTAAAACTTTTATTGATACATCTGGGCGTGGTGGTGCACGCCTTTAATCCTAACACTTGGGAGGCAGAGGCAGGCAAATCTTGGTGAGTTCAAGGCCAGTCTGATCTACATAGCAAGTTCCAGGACAGCCAGAGCTACAGGGAGACCCTGTCCAGAAACGACCCTCCAAAAAATAACTTTATTGATATTTGAAATACTAATACATAGTAAGTACCAGTTATCAATAATCAATCATAGCAAAAATATAAATAACAGCTTAGTTCTTAAATTATTTCTAGCATGGGCAACCCTACATTTTATAATATCACCTAAATTTAGTCATCAGTTTTATTTACTGATCACAAAGCCCCTTTATAAAATCCGTTTATGTTATTATCAAAATGAACTACCCATCCTGCAGAATAATATCCTTTCAGTGTTTGTCTGTGGGGTAAAAATTCAATAGAAGATGAGTCAACTACGTTTGGAATTCAATTGCACAAATATAAAACTGAAGTTAAGCTGTAACGTATGTGGTACATAATAATATCTATATATTCAAAATGTGCCATGAACTTCTTTAATGCATGGATTTCTTCTTTTAATAGTAATAATGTTTCATAAAATATATTATCATTAAGAAAGCTTAAAAACATCACCAAATATTATAACATTATAATTTAACAAAACAACTTTGAAGTCCTAGATTATAATGACACATCTGCAGAAACTGAATTTTATACGAATCATCCACCAACACAAAAGAAGTTCCATAAACAAAAATTACCTCTCTTGATATTCTTTGAAGAATTAATACAGATTTGAAAGAAAATTATTAGGTGGCTGACAGCTAAATATATATTTCTTAAGAAAAAAATAGGGCTTAACCAGTGCTTTTCTTGAATCAATTTATCTCAAATACAATTATTCAATTAGAGTTATTTGGGATCATTAAATGTCTGTTTCAAAGTTACAAGATCAAAAATAGAACAAAAAGTTCTCTGTGCCAAATCTAAATGATAGATTGTAAAATATAAACCTTTAAGTGCTAATCTCACTGTGATGAAATATATATATATATATATATATATATATATTTAATTTTTATGTATTTCATACATAAGTTTTGAATCAGTCTCAATCGCCTTTATACCCTCCTCTCCCTGGCATCTTCCCTCAGCCCTCCCCCCTCCAGGGGTTCAAACATTCTGTCATTTGTGCTAGGGTCCATTACACCATACTTCTCTCCCCACCCATTCCTCGGTGCCAACTCATTCCCTGAGCTCTAGTCAGCCTATCTATTTTCACTTCCCTAAAGAAGGCCGGTGCTTTCTCACCCAACTCCAATCAGCTACTAATATTTCCTAACCTAAGGCTGGGCTCTGCTACCCATTTATGCAGTTCTGTGCTGGTTTTTGTTCAGATGAGCTTGCTGATTCCCATGCTATAAGTTCATATGAACAGGGTTCCAGGAGCTGTAGGATTTATTTTCATTTGGACTTGCAGTACCTCCCTGCCTGTTACAGTCTTTTCACCCTGTCTTCCACAATGTTCCCTGAACCTTGGGTAGGTGAAGCTGAATCTAGGTGACCTGTCTGTGGAACTACACTCTGTAGACTCCTGATCTCCATGGTTTGACCATGCATGCCCTTTTGAGGTCTCTTGTTGCATGGGAGAGCTTCCTTAAGGAGAGTTACGTAATTAATGCCTTCTTGGTTCCTTGTTCTATGTTGAAATGTCTCTCATTTTTTTTTTTTTTTGCTTGATTGACAGTTAATTCTTTTGGATGTAGTGAGGGGACTGTTCTGAGGGGACTGTTCTAACAGGAAGCATATGAATTAGCCCCTGTTCTCAGGTTTGATTTGTTTAATGAAAACAATGAAAAAGGACTCAAAATTGACATACTAGATAGCAGAAATTTTAAGACAATGGCATGTTTAATGTCAAGAATATAGTAGAGGCAAGAATTGCTAGGTCTTCAACATTTACATTTACAGCTGTTAATTTGACCTTGGATTTTTTTCCAGTTCCTTAATCCTATGACGTTCATTTCACAGCATTCTCAAATTGGCAACATATCTTTACTTGAATATCTATAACCCACAAGATTCTGAATTTGCTATGTCTTTATTCCATTTTTTGTTTATTATGCCATTTGTTAACTGTCTGCCTCTTTCTAGCTGGATTCATTTCTCATAGACAGTAATAAATCTACTCAAAGGCAATTCAGTCTCCTGATGAGGGAGCAGAGACACATTCCTCTAACTCTCTAGGAGCTGACTGTTAGGAAGTAGGAAGTATTCAAACTATGGCTGAGCTACAAACCTGGCCCTTAGAAAATGAGCTCGCAGATTAGAAGTCAAAAATTAAAGTGAATATTAAGTCAGTGGCACGTAGATTTGGGTCCTAAATATATGCCCTTTATCATAGGTGTTAAAAATAAATTCTTGGGGCTCAAGAGATAGCCTAGCGGTTAAGAGCACCGACTGCTCTTGCAGAGGACCTGGGTTCGATCCCCAGAACCCACATGGTGGCTAAGAACCGTCTGTAACTCCAATTCCAGGAGAACTCCAGTTCCAGGGGAATCCGAGGCCCTCTTCTGACAGCCACGGCATTGCACGACACAGGTGCACAAACCTACATGCAGACAGTACATGCATACACATACAAAAATAAATAAAAATTAAAATAAAAATAAATAAATTCTCGTACTTTAGATGTCTACACTTGCAGCCACATTTGAGTAGAACTAGAAAGAAAGGGAGCACCTTTCTTTCTAAGTAGATGATCTGGGCAGTTTAGATAAATGGAATAGTTTCACCAACGCCTTATAAATTTTGTCATCTCTTTGAATAAGCTATTCAAGGTTATTTTACCTCTCCTTATGGTAAATCACAGATTATGGAAATGACAAAACCATATTCTAAGTCCCAAAATTAATTTTTAGTGATTACTAATTTCTTAAAAGTCACAGATTTATGAGGCACTGTTCTGTTGAAATAAGAATAACAAAGTTCAAGTCTTGCACCTACTTACAAAACATTCTTCTCTGCCTCAGCTCTTTCATTTGTAGTGCAAAATACTTCACAAATTATTAAAGAGTGGGTTCTGCATGTGCAAAATCAGTAAATCAGATATTGAATACACTCAGAAATGTCTAGAAACTTAACAAATGACAAAAGTTGAATTCTCACTACCCACAGAGCATTGTGCCAAGTCCACATGAATAAAGTGCCTTGAAGAGGTGCTCTGCCGTAGACCACCCTTGTCATTTCATAGATGCTTGGTATTCAGCACTCACTTCACAGTGTGTCAGGTGTTCTTAATGAAGTGCAGGAAACCTATGTTTGCTGAGTCTAGAGAAGACATTTTTCATTACCAGCAATAACAATCGTTGTCCAAGTATTTAAAATTTATTTGTCTGGGTAGTGGCACATGGCACCCAGGAAGACAGAGGCAGATAGATCCCTGTGAGTTTGGGGCCAGCCCAGTATACACAGTTCTAGGCCAGCCAAGGATTTATAGTTAGATTCTGTCTCAAAATATTTTTTTCAAAATATTTTTAAAACACCTTTGGTATTAAAGGTAATCTACTTGTAATACAGAATGTACAGAAGCATTTGCACAGATTATATGCAAATGGTATTTTATTTTATAAATTTTATTAATGCCCCTAGATTTTTGTATTTACGGAAGTCCTGGAACCAATACTACATGCATCCCCAGGGAAGACTGAATGAGCTAGGCTATGAGACTCGTCCCTGTGTCATATAATAGGATTAATATATTTTGACTAATAATATTGACATTACCATTTTTCCAACAAAAGATTAGATTGATAATAATTTATTACATATGGAGAAGTATAGTACTCTTGCCTCTGAAGTCAAATAAGCCACTTAGGGAACGTAATACTGAGTTGAGACTTGAGGTGGCATAGGATGGGATCAAAGAGAAACAGGAATGGGGAGAAGAGCAGGTAGGGACCGATCAGATCACAATTTTATCGAGAAAATGTGCGGATTGCCAGAAACAGCACAGGAAAAAGTACAGTGAAATTTATTACAGAGAATATTAATAAGAATTAAATACTAACCTAAAGTTTCGCAGTGTGAAAACAAATGGAGGGTGAAAGGAGATTTAGATATAGAGGCTGTAGTTCACAGTTGTACCCTATCCCTTAGAGACTTGTTTCAAGAACCTTAGTAGTTGCATGGAGCCATGAAAAACACCAAACCCATATCCATATCTATGTCCATATGTATATCTATCTATATATCTTTATCTTTATATCTATATATCTTTATCTTTATATCTATATCTATCTATATACATATTACATATATATATATATATACTGTTTTTCATACTTGACATATATATATATATATATATATACACACACACACACACATGTTTTTCCTACTTGACCTAAATTAGAAAAATCCACTGGAGTGAATCCACACCCAACATTGGGTGTTTGGGTTCCACCATCATGATATTTGGGAACAGTATTAAGTAAAATAATGGTTACTTGAACATAATAAAATAATTATAAGTGTTGATCTGATAAGGTCAAGAGTTGATGAACTGCCAACTGAGTCCAATGGACAAATGGCTGATTCATGTCCTGAGGTGGATGGTTTGGAAACTCCTGCGTTTGAATACTTAGTCCCTAGATGCCAGTTCTGCCAGGTTGTGGAACCTATAGAAGGAAGAGCCTAGATGAAGGGAATGAGTTTCTGGGTGCAGGTATAGGCAGAGGATTGGAGAGGCATTGAGTGTTAGAACCTAGCAGTCTCCCTGACCATATCTCTTCAGTTTGTTGACTCCTGACCCAATGCAACCAGTCTCCTGATATCCTTGGTAACCCATGTCCTCAGCCACCTCAGCTAGTGCTTTCACCACTATGACTTAGACCCTGAACTAGAACAAATCCTTCCTTCTATAAATTGTTTCTTTAAGATGGTTTAAACACAGAATTAAGAAAGGTAAGTCACAAAGATGGAATGAATGCTTATGAATAGTTTACTTCTGAGATTTTTTCGACACAATACTTTGGGGCCACATTTCACTGAGGAGGTTCACTAAGTATACAGAAAGTGAAGTTCTGCCTGGGGAACTTTTATGTTTTTTTTTTTTTTTTTCTAGAGGCTTGGCTATGAAAGAAGGGACAGAAATAATGTAATAAATAGTTGTAATTCAATTTTAATAGAAAATGCTGTTTTAAAGATGTGAAGTCAGTGAAAAGAGAGCGTCATTAAAGGTGGAATAGGTGGTGTGGGCAAGGAGAGGGGAATATGTCTAAATTGGACTGAAAAAATAATGAATGAAATACAAAAATCATCAATAAAATATTTTTAAAAAGGTGGAAAAGTCTGATGAGCTAGGAGTGAGGTTGGCTGCTTTTTTCCAGCAAGTAAGAGGCTGCATTGTCTGCCTTCTCCTGCAAGGAAACAATGCCAGCTCCTAGCTGACTTGACAACCCTCACTTTTATTTGTACTCCGAGACAAACAAATTTCACAAAAAACTGAAAATATCAATACATATATTTCTCCAGTTGATTTTTTCATTGTTTTCTATCATCTCTCAAAAAAATTGAGAATATATGAAGAAATCTGAGTTTTCTTTTTGAACAGCTAATATTTTTCATACATCTCTCCCATTTTTTGCCTAGGTTATTTAAATACTATGTTCTATCCTAGACTCTATTTGAACATATCCTAAGATCCTGTATTATTTCCCTTTTGAATCTAGTAACTTTATTTCTCAAAAGAACCTTATTATTTTCTTTTCTTACTACATCATATTCACTTTATGACTATATTGGTTTTCTTTCAATTTTCAACAGTCCCTGGATAGATTTCACCTATGACCTAAATATCAACAAGATCATATGTTGAAATGGTCATTCTATAAATAAAATGTTTAGATTTTAAAACTGCCATCACATGGTGGTTTTTTAAAATTTTTTTTATTCTTGTTTGTATGTGTATGAATGTACAGTCTGCATGTAGGTTTGTGCACCCGTGTCGTGCAATGCGGCGGAGGTCAGAAGAGGGCGTCGGATTCCCCTGGGACTGGAGTTAAAGATGGTTTTCAGCCGCCATGTGGGTGCTGGGGATCAAACACGGGTCCTCTGCAAGAGCAGTCGGCGCTCTTAACCGCTAGGCCATCTCTCTCTCTCTCTCTCTCTCTCTCTCTCTCTTAATGTGTATGAGTGTACTGTCTGCATGTAGGTTGGTGCACCTGTGTTGTGCAATGCTGCGGATGTCAGAAGAGGGTGTCGGATTCTCCTGGAACTAGAGTTAAAGATGGTTCTTAGTCGCCATGTGGGTGCTGGGAATCGAACCTGCGTCCTCTGCAAGAGCAGTCAGTGCACTTAACCGCTAGGCCATCTCTCCAGCCCCCAAATGGTGTTTTAAGAATTACTTTTCATTTGAATATACATTATCTAGAACATTTTATTTAGGAAGTTCAACCACACATGTCAGGATTTTCTCCTTAGGTTTTCAAAGCAAGTGTTACAGTCTTTTTTCATCCCGTTTCACAAATTATCCTTCTTCACAATAAATATAAATCTGAATCCATGCATTGTACCTTCTCTTGTTTAGTAATCTGTGGTTTTAGGATGATCTTTATTTTCTTTCATTTGTAGATGCTACATACAGCTTCATCAATCAAACTTATTAGACTGATTTTCAAAGCTCAGTCACAATTTTCAAATTATATATATATATATATATAATCTGTCTTATGAAAATCTGTACTTGAAGCAGTTATATAAATTAAATGCATGGTTTCAATTTGTTTAGTTAAAATGAAGTTTAGCTAAAAGGCACAATGTATGGTATAGTTCAAAGAAATTATTTTTTTCATACTGTCCACACTTTGTATGCAACCATCTCCCAGATTTCAAATCAGAACAATACGACAAAATATTCTCATGTACACTTATGACACTGAACTGCAATAATATTTTCTCTACTTTAATAGTTTTGGCAGTTTATATGAACATGTGGAAGTAGCAACATAAAGTGTGAAAATCTGTTAGATTTTTAGCAGATTCTCACCGATTCCCTAGTTGAAACCATTGTACATAGAGAAAAGGGGTTAAATTATTGAATGCTGACAATATTTAACCATCATATTTACTATTGTAGAAGTATATAACTCCAGGAGAGAGGTTTCATTACTCAGAAGTACAAAGAAAGCAGATATGGTGGCACAAGCTACCTAATTTAGGCAGCTGCGTCTTGTAATAAATAACTTTCCACAATATCTGTATCTCTACTCTCTATCCTGCTCTCTAACCTGATCTTCATTCTCTGAAGAAGATATAACACATGTCCAGTACCAACCTGTTGATATTCATAAGCTATTTTTCTCTCTTGGTAAGTCAGCAACTCATGAAACAATGTCTGGTGTATGATTCAGTTTATTAGGAGTTAGTTCTCTTCAGCTATAGCAACCTTCAAGTGAAATGTCTACTCTGACTTCTAGGTCTAGCTGTTAATAGCTCATGTTCTGTGCCTAAGATATCTCATTTATAGAGCTGGAGAGATGGCTCAGCAGTTAAGAGCTCCTGCAGATGACCTGGGTTTGAATGCCAGCACCCACATGATGGCGAACAACTGTCTCTAACTCCAGTTCCACAGGATCTGATGCCCTCTTCTGTCCTCTGCAGCCACCACATGACATGTGTGCACTTACATACATACAAGCATAACACTGATACACATATAATAAAATAATTTTTTAAAGATTAAGAAAATATATCTCATTTACAAAAATGAAAAGACAACATTTATATAAGTCAGTAGAATACCGATTTGATCATGAATATTTTATAGATGAAGAATGGGAATGTTATCAGACACTGTGCCCCACAAACATTTGCTACCCAGAGATCAACCTGGGAGACATACATGGTTTGTATATGCTTTTCCAAGATTTTATCTGTCAAAACAGAGCTGAAGCTCAGAACTGGCATGGAAAGGTTCTGCCAAGGAAATTTCAGTTGTGAATTGTTTTAAAAGCAAGATAGACTTTCTGAGCCTATCATCCACACATATGACCAAACCAAAAATTATCATTTTTGAGGATGTTTTCTATTTGATTCTAAGCTAGGAAGCAACCGACCACTCACTCATAGAACATCTGCCTGTGACAAGTTGCTTGGATAGTCCATCCAGATCTCTAGTCCATGTAGGAGATTCACCGCTGCAGGGTCATAACATTTTATTTCTGCATTCATTTCTTGAAAGACAAGGGGGAGTAGATGCTTTGCACATATCTCAGCACTCTGCCTCTAGGTATCTCCAGTCTTGAGCAGTATTCTAGGACATGGAGTCTGAGTCTACTACCTTAGCACTCCTTTCCCTTACCCCATTATTTTCCTCTGGATATATGTAGTTTACTACTTTTGACCCATTACTTCTTAGCTCCCATATTACATACTTGAAAGACTTTTCCTGACTATTGTCTGAAATAAGAATCTTTCTTATCCTGCTTAAGAAAGAGCAATATTCATTCCTTCATAGATTTCCATATAGGTTACAAAGTTTTTCTGTGGAATAATTAATTCTCTTCTGCACATCTAAAGTCTCTCCCTACTATTGGGAATTCTTGAAAGGCATGAAGGCAGTGTTTGACTTTATTCTTTCCTTTATGATCACTATATACACAAAGATCATGATGCCATGAATTTATTTTTAAATGTGTCTTGATAGTTAAACATTATAAACAGATAGATCATTAGAAAAGTGAACCTATATATAGGATGTAAAAAGTCCAAATTTTATAAAAATAACCTTAATATTAGAAATATTAAGATGTTTTAACAATTACATACTTTTTAATATTCTATGTCTAGGCTGCTGTTAAATTTTAAACATTATTATTTCTGTATCAACTCAACCACTGAATGCCTTAAAGATGATTAAGAATATTTTAGGGCATGGTGGCATAGGCCTGTAATCCCAGCACTCAGGAGGCAGAAGCAGGCAGATCTCTGTGAGTTCAAGGCCAGCCTGATCTACAAAGTGAGTTCCAGGACAGCTTGGGGCTACAGGAAGACCCTGTCGCAAAAAGACTTTTAAAAGAAGAATATTTTGGTGATAGACTTAAGCATGAGGAATATCTGACTCATTGAATAAGGTACTCCAGATACTGTGCCATCAACATAC
Source organism: Rhizomys pruinosus (assembly GCA_009823505.1). Classification (NCBI taxonomy): domain Eukaryota; kingdom Metazoa; phylum Chordata; class Mammalia; order Rodentia; family Spalacidae; genus Rhizomys; species Rhizomys pruinosus. Next base: position 65,342 of record VZQC01011670.1, on the reverse strand, counting down.
ATTCTGTATTTTCAACAAATATTTAAATTAAAAATTCACTGATATTTCCTCAGTCAAGAAAGTTATCCAGTATATAACTCATTTTTCTTTTTCTTAATTACATTTTTATATTCCAAAGTTACAAAAATGATTAGTGCATATTATGAGCAAATTACTTTCCAACTTCATTTTAATTAACAAGGTTATTTTTGGAGACAGCAGAGCAGCTACACATATAACTCAAAGAGCTTTGATATTTATATTTCTGTCATTCTCTTAACTTAAAATGACGATTTTATTTCCTTTGAATTTATCAAAATCAGTGCTCCCCTGGGCTCCAACTTAGTATGCTAATCTTATTTTAGAGCAAATTTTTGTAGTTGAGAACATTAGGGGTTTATAATGGCTAAGTCAGCAGACCTTTAACTATCATTATAATAAAGGGCATCTCAAGCGGAGAGATCATGCTCTCAGAAAAGCCGCCACAGTAAAATCTTGAAGCTAAAGAGGAACAAGAGCCCCTGATTGGCACTTTGTTACTTGAATGGTCCCCCACTGATGAGGCAGAAAGGACATTAAGGATGATTTTAGCACAATCTAAAATCTCACCGATGCCAAACTTGAAGCCGAGAAAGTCATAATGCCATTTCTAAAATATGCTCAGACATCATGAAAGCTTGCTTTCCCGGGTGCCCAGCACTTGTTCTGCCTCCTCCTTATCTCTGTAAAAGGACCTCTCCATCACTGTGTCTCCTGTCTTCCACTGCTCAAGATAAACTAGGGAATCATCTCCATTTTTATGCAGCACATTCCTTCTGGCCTTGCTGACACAATATAAATGTGCTTTATTAAAAATTAAAAATATTGGTTTTACTTTCCATCAGGATGAAAAGTGAAGTCTCATTCTCGTCCCAGCCGGTGTTCTCGCTCCCATTCTTCTTGCATTGTCCCTCAGACACTGCTATTAACAGATAGGTTGCTTTCCCAGAGGCTTTAAATTATGTCAGCCCTCGGTGAACTCTCAGTCTTGAGACAGTAACAGAAGGCAAAGGACTTTTCAAAGGACAGCAGAGGAGATGCTGCGCTCCACTGGGAATAAACCTTTGTTCTCCATCTTGTGTCAGAATGACGCTGTGAAAAATATATGTGGTGTCTTATCATCTTGCAGCACATGGCTCTTAAAAGTCAAAAAGGCTATTCCACACCGAGGAAAGCTAACGGCCCTGAGAATTACTCCACACAATCCAACACCCTTTAAAAAAATAAAAATAACGAGGTCTACTCTGGATAGCATTCCTGAGGAAGTATGCGCTGCATGCAGGCTTGGCACTCTGTGGAGACTGGCTCTCAGGTTCCTATTAGTACTTTGGAAAGCAGAGGGACATATATTCTTTTACTTGCCGGAACTGGCTTCTCAGAGCTGCATGGTTTACGATTGTGAAGGTTAAATTCCTTTCAAAGAGACTTGTTGGAACTGCTCTTCTCACTCCTATTAACTAGTAGAACTGTCTGACCTTTCTAAGTGCAAGTCAATATTCACACTGTCAGAAGAGTATCAGAGGAGTAATCTTCTCAGTCCCAGGGAGAAATGGCTTGCCATAGGCGCATCGTGACTAGAGAAGGGGAGTTGGTGAACAGTGACATCAAACACTTTTACGTGAATTCAAACAATGTCTTTGACACAGCTTGGAACTTAATCCAATTTTAGTTGTAATGGTATCTCCTAGTCACACTAAACTACAAAGCTGTCATTTTGAAATAATAAAGAGATCACATGGGAAGTGAATGCTGTTCAGGTGGCTCATCCTCTTTTATCCACCCAGGTGGCTTCTCCCCCCTAAAATATACATCTTTGAAGGCCACTCAGAAATGAACATTATTATTTTTAATGGGTATCAGTAATCCACTCACTCCATGTAACAGGCAGTACTAGTTGAAATTTTAATAAGCTTGGGAGAGAGGACTATGGTGATTTTTTTTTTTTTTTTTTAGCTTTTGTGCCCTAAGTTGCCATAAGAATTTAACTTCAAAATCATGCTTCCAAGGAAGTAGATTTCAGTGTGATGTTCACAAAATGAGAATAAGAAAAGCTCTAGGGCTGGGAGATGGCTCTGCAAGCGAAGGCAGTTACTATCAAAACTGACATGCCAACCTGGGTTGTATCTTGGGACTCACATGGTGGAAAGAGAAAACTGACTCTTGCAAGCCTTGGCATGAGCACACTCACACTATCACACACACACACACACACACACACACACGTGTGAAAAAAATACAAAAAGCAAAGTGGCCCCCAACTTTTTTTGAATTTGCTTTGGTACTCAGTTGTATATCACTATAATTTCACTCCTACTTAGTTACATGGCAGGGTTCATTTTAATTTAAATAAACTGTACCTACTTGCAGAAATTTCTGGAGATTGTGTGAGTTATTTCGTTACTATTCTTATCAATAGCTGGAATGTCTAATATTTTAACTTTGAATGCATGATAACTATACATGTTAGGCAGTTTCCTGTGCCATCTTCTTTGATCATGTCCACTCTTCCTCCCCTCTTCTACCTTCCTTTTCTCCCTCACATTCCCTATTGTTTCCTTAATTTCCCTTCTTCTACTTATATATAGAATATTTGAAGAACAAAAGAAATCTTGATAATTACTTCAGTGTGCAATTGGTATTGGTATTAGTGCATTATATCTAAAACTATTACGATTGCATACGATAGAACTGAGTAATTTAATATATCGATATTTTTCAAAATCTGCTTTCTCACCATTGCAAAAAGAGATTATGGTACGAAACAAGAGAATTAAAACTATCTGGTCTTTTGTTTGAATTTTATGTACACATATGAAGATAAGTTACATTTTGAAAAATAAATGAACAAAAGAAAAGTAGAAAGATATACCAGGGGTCCTAGCGGTTAAGAGCGCCAACTGCTCTGGCAGAGGACCAGGTTCGATCACTACCACCCACATGGCAACTGAGAACCATCTGTAACTCCAATTCCAGGAGAACTCCAGTTTCAGAGGGAATCAGACAAACTCTTCTGACCTCTGCAGCATTGCACAAACCTACATGCAGACAGTACATTCATACACATAAAAAAATAAAAACTAAAAAAAAAACATTGGGGCTGGAGGGATGGCCTAGCGGTTAAGAGCGCCGACCACTCTTGCATAGGACCTGGGTTCTATCCTCAGCACCCACATGGTGACTGAGAACCGTCCGTAACTCCAATTCCAGGAGAACTCCAGTTCCAGGGGATTCTGAGACCCTCTTCTGACCTCCGCGGCATTGCACAACACAGGTGCACAGACCTACATGCAGACAGTACATTCATACACATACAAAAATAAATAATAAAAAAACCATTAAAAAAGAAAGAAATACTAATTAGATTCAGGATAAAGAAGTGGAGTGTGTTTAAAATGCCATATCCAAACTCACCTTACTACCCCACTGCACCTTTGACATTTTCTTTTTGGCTTGGTATAGAGCTTTATTGAGGACTACTTGTTGTGAGTGGCTGCATTATCTCAGGGTACCATGTGCCTTGTACATTGCTTGGGTCCTCTGTACATTCCCTGGCTCCTCTGTTTTCTTGTGGAGCCATTTCTCGAAGACTTTGAGCACCCACATGTCCCCTTGTTGCAACCCAAGGCCAAGAAGTAGTGCAGAGCTATGGCTGATGTTCTTCAATAGCAGCCGAGGCAAACAAGAAGTGAGAAAATGTAAAGATATAAATATAATGTCATGTACATGTGTGTGACATATACACAATCATAAAAATATACATGAAATTTGACAATTATGTAAATGAGGTCAAACAGTGTTAAGAATGAAGTGACAGAGTTCCTCAAAGGGATTTGCAAAGCCAAATTTAGGACACAGCATTGAAGGATTAAATAAGCAATGATAAAGATAGCCTGTAGAAATGGCACTATTTGGGGCTGGAGAGATGGCCTAGCGGTTAAGAGCGCCGACCGCTCTTGCAGAGGACCCGGGTTCGATCCCCAGCACCCACATGGCGGCCGAGAACCGTCTGAAACTCCAATTCCAGGAGAATTCCAGTTCCAGGGGAATCCAAGATCCTCTTCTGACCTCCGCGGCATTGCCCGACACGGGTGCACAAACTTGCATGCAGACAGTACATTCATACACATACAGAAATAAATAAAATTAATAAAAAAAAAGAAATGGCACTATTCAAAAGAGTCAATTTATAAAAATAAACGAATGCATAATATGCATATATGTATACACACACACATATATATATGTATATATATATATATATACATATATATATATATGGACATTCTTAACTTGATTCAAGATTTCTCCCTGAAACAAACTGAACATGAAAAGATATCTACTACAGAGGGAATCCTAAGTGGCAGAATGTACAGAAACAAAGAGTAGATTGGTCACTGCTAGGGGCTATAGGGCAAGGGGAGAGTGGACATCATTGTTGAAAAATGATAGGTCTGACTTGGCAGTGTACCCCTTTCATGTCAGAACGCAGAAGTAGCCAGGTCTCTGTGAGCTTGAACACAGCTTGAGCCTCATAGTGAGGTCCAGGAAAGCAGTGGCTCCAGGGAAACTGTCTCAAAAAAACAAACAAAAAAAAATTGGAGACTGTTGATAAAACTTTACAAATTTTCAGTCACATGATCATGGAGCTCTAATTAGCATTATAGCTTATAAAGTTAATGATTGTTACATACTTACAATTTTCTTTTTTTATTGTTATTAAACTTTTTCCATAAATCATACATCATTTCTCAATCAAATCTAGAGTCGCTTCCCTTTCCATGCCCCTCACCCCACCCAAGTCCCTGCACTCTGCCATACATGTCCTGCATCTTTTTCTCAGTCTTTCCAGAGTTCTTTTTCAGTTCTTTTGTTGTTGTTCTCTCCAACTTGTATTGCTATAGTATATATATACATATATACAAATGCATACATAATACATACATACATACATACATACATACATACATACATACACACACATATCACTTGAATTGGAGGATGTTTTTCTTAAAAGATGTCATGTTTTCCTTCAGGAAGTGCTCGAAGGTTCCTCCTTGGCAATCCCAAACAACTATCAATCCTACAATTTTGCTCCACATGGGGGTCTTTCCCTCCCATGGTCCCCTAAATGAAGTCCAGTAAGCACGCATCCTGTCTTGATCCCCCTGTACTGTCCTCCATGATACAGGCCAGGCAGTCCAACAATGGCAGTCTATATTCTGATGAGGCTAAAATCTCCTTAGCTGTTTAGTCCACAAGCTGGGTGTCTCAGTAGTCCCCATCTGTCATTGAAGGTTTGGAGGATTCTTGGAGAGACATGAGTCTTCAGTCCATATTGGAAGGTTAAAAAGCTGTGTCTCATGTTTTTTGGGGGGTGCCAAAAGTGATGGCAGCCACAGAGTAGATGCACTTGCCAGTAAGAATTAAAGACAGGTCAAACAACACTACTCTCTCTTTCTCCTTTTTGTCTGTTTACTAAGATCTCAAGTTTTATGTCTGCAGTAGTTTCTCTGTTCTTACTGATTATTTATTTCTGGTTGTACTTTCCTTTTGGATGCTTAAGGCCACACAGTTAGCCCAGATTAATCAAGGTTTTTGCTTTCTCAAGGTCAGTTGAGGATCTGGTCCTCAGGGGTCTCTCGGGTTTTTTTGGGGGGGGCGCAAAAGGTGGGTGGGAGCGCCTTGCTCCTTTCGGCTTTTCATTTACCAGTTCAATCCACTCACGATGACAAAATCAGGTCTTGCTAGACCAGGTTTCCTTTTCTGAAGCAGACTTTCCTCTTTATAGACTGGACACTGGCTGAAGTCCCATTAGTGGCTCTCCAAGACCGCCCTGAACAGAAAGACTGGTGACTCACATTTGCAGGACATTTCAAGTTATGCCCCCATGCATAATCCCCTAAAACTTGGTTGACATCTGAGGGCAAGGAACAAAGTTATCCCTTAGGTCTCTTGGCCAAATTGGTATGGGCGTTAAATATAGTCGTTAAGCACGCAGAAAGGCTAAGTTGCACCAGCCTGTTACATTGCACCTATACTAAATTTGTATCCTTTGAAAACAAACTGTATGTTATTTCCACATCATATTTCTTGATTCACATCTTTCCATTTTAATACTGCATTACTCTAAGAGATGCATACATACCCTCCATCATATACCAAAAAGCCAAGGTCTGAAAATAAACATTAGGTCAGCTTGAGAACCTGTTTAGGGATTCACAATGCATATACTTGCAATTTTCTACAAAAGTAAATCTCGATGTCTTACCAAAAAAGCAGAAATTAATACTACATGATGAACATAGTGGCTGAGTTGTGGGAATCATATATGGTATAGTTTCATTTAAAATTCTGTGTTGGGACTTGGGTGTACAACAAAGTGGCAGATGGTATATTGAACATGTGCCAAGCCCTGGATTCATTCACTAGAACTTACAGAGTAAAAAGGAGATAAACTATACCATGCACTTTAAAGATAACACAGTTTTCTGTTAATTGCATTTTATTTAAAGCAGAAAAAGTAGATGATAAAATTTGGCCCAGTCAGTTCAGGCAGTTATAACAGAATAATTATAACACATGATTTATAGATAATAAAAGTTTTAGTTCAATGTTCTGGAACACAGGATGTCCAACAGATTTGACACTGTCTGTGGGCTCTGCTTAAAATACATTGCATCTCTCTCCTATTCTCACATGACAGAAGGAGCTAATAAGGTCCCTTCTCTTGAGACTTTTTGGGTGAGTGTTGACTGTATTATGTTATCGGTGGCTAGAATCTAGACCAAGTGTTTCCAAGTTCTTAGAATATTATTCAAGGAATTGATATAAAGGTTCAGATAGATGGCAAAATAGCAAGGTAACTTTATTTAAAAGAAAGTGATAGCACAGATCAGAATTAAAATATGCAGTCAAGAATGAGAGAAGGCCACAGGAGTGAGGCTACTAAATGGCTCCAGGTAATTTTCTGATGATGGTAGGGGAAGCAAGAAGGAGTTGGTTATTAAAGAGAATAGTTTGGGTGTTTTTTTCATTTTAATTGAGAGATTAAAGAAAATAGAATTTCTCTACTTTGCATGACCCTCTTAAAATGTATCTAATTTTAATCATATGCACCCAATTATGCCAAGTCATAGAATGGCAAATAGAGTCTACCTAACAGTTCATTTTTGAAGACACAATTTATCTTATTGCACACCCACCCACAAACCAGTCTAGAACTGAACAGCACTTCTACCATAATATTCAGAGATAACTGGATTATGAATGAATACAATCTGTCTAAGCTTGATAATTTTTAAGTTGAAGAGAAATTTATTCCAGTGTTTGGGGTGGAGTGTGTATAGTTTGGTACTGGTGAGGATCCCAGGCTGCCGACAGGTTACTAGATGTATTATTCTATGTAGTTATGAGTCTCAGGATGCCAATATGCTATTAGACAAGAGGTGCTGCCAACAAAAAAGAGCCCCAGATTGCTAAACATGTCCTGTGTTTACCTGGCTCAGTTATAAAAATGAAGCCTCTATAACTACAAATACATTACTTCTTGAATGTCCTCCTTTTGCGTGCTATCACATTGAGTAACAGATGGAAAATGTGAAATCTGAGGGCATTCTAACATTCAGAACACAACAATATTGAACTAAATGCCAGTCCATTGATGACAGAAATTATTAAAAACCAGAACCTGGAATTTGGAGAAAATTGTTTTCTTTACAAAGATGTACAAGGTCAAATAAGCTGTTAAATAGAGAAAAAAAAAATAGATTTATTAAACCAGTATTTTACAATCACATAACAATAACAGACTGGAAAAAATGTCCACAGTAGATTATTAAACACTGGGTAAATGTCTTTGAAACACAATATTTATTCAGGCTTAATGCAGCATTTCAAAAATTATTAATTACCAACAAAATATTTTCCAGCTAAATTTAGAAAACTTTTAAATTAATATTATAGATTTAAATAATCTGTTCTATAAATCCAACTAGTTACTCAAATAGTATTTCTACCCCAATTCCCTAAAATGAATCTAATCATGGAAATCAATGAGCAAACCCAAATAATGAGTCCTTCTATAAAAGAGTCTACAATAGACTTTTTAAAATGTCAATATTTTCCTAACATTTAAAGAGCAAAAATTCTAGGGGGAACATAGAGTTAAAGTGAATCAAAATACATGACAACCAAATGAAATACACCAATCTTTATATTCTAGATTTTTAAAAGTTTATGAAATATATCATTGGAATTCTTAATAGTAGAATTAACATAGACTACATTACATAAAGGATTGTGCGACCATAGTGTTGTGATGGTTAATCCTGGGTGTCAACTTGACTGGACTAAGGAACAAATAAGAGAAAAGTGTCTTCTGATTGGACCACCTCAACCCGGATGGCCCACCCCAAATGTGGGTGTTACCTTCTGCTGGCAGGCAGTATTTAAGGCCACAGCAGCGGGAGCTGGTCCCTTTTATTTCCTCCTGCGGCTTGCTTCTCTCATCTGGTGAGTTTGTCTTGCTGCTGTGATCAACCTTTCAGATCCCAGCATGTACTGAGACCGGCAGATCTCCTGGAATCCATTCGGGCCTTCAGCACTAGACTGGGACTCCTGAGACATCCAGCCTTGCGGACTGAGCGGTTCCCTGGATTCCCGCCCTCTCCAGTTCGGCGCTACTGTTGAGCTCCGTCACGTGAGCAAATCAATAAATTGTATATAGTTATATATACTCATCCTGTTGCTTCTGTTTCTTTAGAGAACCCTGACTAATACAAGTGTTAGTTAGACAATTTTTCCCATGTTATATAAGAAAATATTTCTCCTTTTAGATAATTAATGCTTCATGCTGAATTAATTAGAAAGAAAAGTGTCACAATATTTGCAGCTAGTCCTAAAACGGTTTATCAAGAAGAGAGAAAGGGGGAATTATATAGTTTGAAAAAATACTACTAATAGTTAATCTACAGCAGTAATGATGTAGCCTCTTATTCAAAGAATAAAAAGGTTCATTGGGATAAGGAGGAGAATAAGAGAGGAGAATGAGAGGTGAAAACAATCAATTTGCTATAAAATGTCAGTCAAGCAACAAAAACAAAATTTAATAATTAAAAATAAACTAAAAGAATGACACATCAAAATAGTTAATGAAAACTCCTAAGGGACAATAATTGAGAGAGTGTAAAAAGCTCACTTTTTATATTTATGTTGGCATTTTTTTTTTATTTTTATTTATTTATTTTTTAAGGAATTCACAATATAAGAGCACAGTTGTTTTCAGGTCACATTATTGCTGCTCAGTTTGCTATACAATTGGGTAATTGGTGCTAGCATCCACAGATGAGGGATACCATTCATCGTTTGTTTTTCTGGGACTGTTGCTTCACTTAGCATGATATCTTCTAGCTCATTTACCTGCAAAGTTCATGATGTCATCTTTCTTTATTGCTGCATAGAACTCCATTGTGTAGATGTACTACATTTTCTCTATCCACTCGTCAGTTGAGGGGCACTTGGGTTGGTTCCAGCTCTTTGATATTGTGAAGAGAGCTGCAATAAATATGGCTGTGCATGTATCTCTGCGGTGAGATGAGTCTTGTGGGTACATACCAAGTAGTGGTATGGCTGAATCAGAGTCTTCATTGGTTCTTCACACTGCTTTCCATAGTGGCTAAAAAGCTCAGTTTTTACTATGCTGTGAGTCAGTCTCAGGGGAAACTATAAAAAGGATTTTCATCAGTTTTAATATGTGTTTTATTATGTATTTAGTTTACTTATAATGATATATCTAACAGCAAGTCTCTGACAAAGTAATTCATATAGAAATAATTTCTATAATGTTGAAAAATTAGAATTTTATGTATAGGATATTCGTTTTGTTTTCTCTTTCCTGTATTTTTAGTGTCCATATTTCCCTCCCTTTCTAATAGCCTATTACACAATATTTTTTTTCATAACAGCAACAACAAAATAAATGAAAATAAGTCTGCCTCAGGGCTAGAGAGATTGCTCAGTGCTTAGGCACACTGACCATCTTGCAGAGAACTCGGGTCAGATTTCCAGTACCCACATGGTGGCTAACAACCATCTGTAACTCCAGTTCCAGGGGATCTGATCCCCTCATCTGATCTCTGATGGCAATGAATTATGTGGGTGTACTAACATGCATGCAGGTAGTACAGCCTTACACATAAAATAATAAAAAATAAAGAAAAACAATGACCATAAAAGCACATGACATAATTACAGGAAAACTGGGTGCACTGGAAGCACAAGAAAAGAAGACTATCTCACAGAGGCTGCCTCCAGAGATCATTGACCATATTTCCTCTTTCAAAGGTCAATCTTCTGCTGCATGTCCTCTCTTGAGGCCCTTTCTATAGGAGATACCCATTACACTACTGCAGCAGGCACTATCCAGGACACAGGGGACAGTGGCTCAGCCCACTGATACTTCAATCAACTGAAACTTTTATTTATCTTGTTCATTGTTTAAGGATCAAATAACAATTCAATTGTTGTGTTCTTAAAGAGAAAAGGAAAAGGAAAGAAACAGCAAATTATTTCCTTTGCTTCCCCATCGCTCACAAATTCTCTCACTTACTTACTTCTTCACTCTGGGTCTTATCTTATCCGTGGCCTTTGTAGATTCTGTAGTTCTCTGGCTCCTCAGTATATATGTTTTCCAGAAGTCTGTCTTAGTTGCCTTTAATTTGCTCAGAATATGTTGTATATTTTATCTAATTTGCTACTGATTGGAAAAATATTCACAAAATAAATATCACTCTTAATTATTCTAGCTCACAATAATACATCTTGTAGGACAACTTACAAATACCTGAAATTGAAGGTGTCTACATATTTTTCCTTCCCTTAACGTCTCCTATGTTAATGGACTTGGCTTATTCATTTATTTAAGCATATAGTAATACACTCATTTTCTTAGTTTCTGAAACAGACTCTCACTATATAGTCCATGTGTTGTGGAAAAATCTTAAGATCAACACATGAGGAAGCTTAGACACAAGACATAATTACATAAATCTCAAACAAATGGAAAAACAATTAAAATAAATGAGCATGACATAATTACATGTAAACTAGGTCCATCTGAAATACAATAATTAAGGAGTTTGATTAGATGATCTTTTGCATTTTATCTTTTAATGAACCCTTTCTCCATAATCTCTTGGCTCCCTCTTCTTCTGGTAATTATGAGGCTGGGTTTCAGGATTCAAGTAGCCTCCAATCTGACTTAGGGAGGCTGATATCAAGCTATTCAACTACACAGACAGTTCTGTTTAGAGGGTTTGATCTTAGTACCAATAATCTCCTGCATAGCCTAATTTAAAAGTTGCCCATGGCTTTGCAGAACCATGGAAACACTCTCTTTCATTCTCACATTCACGCACAATCATTCAGAGTTTAAGACACTGGAAACATCTCCACTGAATTCCTGTTCTACCTAGATGGGACCAGCACTTCTGAACCACACTGAGGTTGTAACTGTGGTCCCCCTGACTGGAGACCAGGGCCATCTTGGGATCGCACCAAGACTTTGTATGCCACCTCCTGCCACGGATTGGCCCACACTGGCTTTTACCTCTCTGTCTAACATGGTAGGGCCCTTTCCTTACCTGTTTTACCTAAAACAGGGCCAACACTTCAGGTTCACATCACCGTTTAGCTGTGGCCTGGTTTCCTGCCTGTCTAAACTGGGAGGCTCCTTACCTTTATGTGTCTGGGTCTCCTCACTTGGTGAGTGGCTTGATCTGGAGCTCTGCAGCTCTCTCTGGTCTTCTGGAAGGAAACCTCAGAAAGTGGCCAAGGGGGCTGCAGGGTCCGGGAGTGGCATCATCTCCTTCCCACAAGGGGTATAGGGGCTTGAACTCACTGTGAGCCTCCAGAAATGTCACGGAAAAACCATCAGATCAAAGCCAGTAAGTTGAGAAGAGAAAGTTTATTCATTTTAGTAGCTGGCCCCCCAGTGTGGGCGATCCAGGGATCGTTCTGTTAGGAGTCAGCATCTTGACTGAGTGTTTGGGGTCTTTTTATACACCTTGTGGCAAATGCAAGCTACAAGGAATGCAGCATCCTGGTTTATAGACAACATGGTTTACATGCAACATGTAAACAAAGGTTACACTAATAATTCAACTTGTTTACAGAGAACATACAGATCAAAAAGGCTACAGGGATGTTCAAGGTCTTTTAATAACTAACGTACTTCACTATTTCCACTATTCATGCTGGTCTGGAATTTGCTGGGACTTCTGCTCATGAGCCTCCTAACTCCGCTTCAAGCATCTAGGGATAAGGAATGTGTCACCATACACGGTTTATATTACTCTTCTTTAGTACTCAGTCAAATCAGTATGGGTCTTATATTCATGTTCATTTTCCCATTCTTAAAAATTTTCAACATGGGCTAGCAAGATGGCTCAATGTATAAATGTTTGCCACTAAGCAAGACAATCTTAGTTCTATCCCCAGGGTCTATGGGTGGAAGGAGAGAACTGATTCCTTTAAGTTGTCCTTTGACCTCCACCTGTGTGTCATGGTACATAGCTACACACACACACACACACACACACACACACATGCACACACACAAACATGCATACATGTGCATGCACACACACTTGTAATGGGTACACTTGTTAATACACAAGTTAATAAGTACATTAAACATTTCTGTGTATATATGTTTATGTATATATGTATTTTTTTTAATGTGTATGAATGTATTGTCCGCATGTAGGTTTGTGCACTCCTGTAGTGCAATGCTTGCCACCGAGGTCAGGAGAAGGTGTTGGATTACCCTGGAACTGGAGTTAAAGATGGTTCTCAGCCACCATGTGGGTTCTGGGGATTGAACCCAGGTCCTCTGCAAGAGCAGTCGGTGCTCTTAACTGCTAGGCCATCTCTTCAGCCCCATATATATTTATATTGATCATATCTGCTGTCCCTTTTCCAATTCACTTCTGTTTCCTGCCCTCCTCCACTTCCCCTCTCCAAATCCCTTCCTATGATAAGAAAAATACAAAGATGACCCCTAATGAATCATGCTTGTATTTCCTCTCAATTGTTGACTAAACCTATGTAGGAAGATCAAGTTTGACTTGGGGGCTAGTTCTCAGCTAGCACCCTTCAGGGCACCATGTGGATGGGATTTCTCTGACCCTGCCCCAAGGAGGAGCAGACAACGTGGCCTAGGTGTGTGATGCTGGGTAGGGTGGCAGTGTGAAGTGGTGTGGAATTGGGGATCTGTAATTGGCTCTGGGAACTGAGGTCATTTTGCTTCTAAAGGCAGGTTGTAACAGGCAATAAATTGAGTTCTCCATTACCATCATTACAGAATTCCTGGCAGTCTGCGTGCATACAGGCCAAAGCAGCCTGCATTTTATTTTGGTGACCAGTGGGTTGGACAGGGGTCCTTGGACCACCAATCTACCAATCTGGGTAGCTGGTGTGGTGAAGTGAGCTGAGTGGACATAGGCTGAAGATAGGCCATCAGCCATCAGCCTGAAATTCCTGTCCAGGGGCTAGCAGTCTCTGGGCAGGTGGGAAATCATGGCCAAGAGTGGGAAACGTTCCGTTGTCCCAGGCTAAGGGCCTGAGGTGGAGGGGCCTCTCAGGTCCGGTTACACAAGTAACTGGCTAATCTCTGCCTTGAGAGGTCAGTTTCCTACAGCGGCAGCAGGTGGGTACTGTGCTCCCCCTTCCCTTAGCAGGGCTGAGTTGTACCTGCTCTTGGCAAAGGAAGCATCCGTGATTGCTTCTAGGGCAAAGAAGATGGGAAAGGGGCTAGAAAGGTGGCTCAGCTGTTGAGAGCAAGAATCCAAGTTTCATTCCCGGCACCCATATGGGAACTAACAGCTCTCCATAACTCCAATTCCAGGGAGTCTAACACCATCTTCTGACCTCTGTGGGCATTGCACCACATGGGTACACCTACCTACAAGCAAGCAATACACTTGTACACATAAACTAAAAATAATAATATACTTAAAAAAAAAAAAAGAAGATGGAAATGACACCAGGAAATGATTCTCCTTATGTTACTATTGTATATAAGATCCTACATATAGGAAAAGAAGTGGCACATTTCTGTGCTGAATTTGAAGTGTTAAATGGCATGTTAGCAGAAAGGCAAAGGTCTCACATGAGGGCACTAGTTATTGAAGATGGCTACAACAATAATGTAGTAACCTCAGTCCTACATTAAATATCAATGAGGTTTGAAAAATAAATTTAAGCATATCATCAAACAAATTACTATATACATGTTAAAAGCATGATCCAGAGGCCTTCTAGTGAACAGAAACAAGTGGCAGACTTAACTGCATATAACAGGGATGACCATGAGAAACAAAAGCTTCAGAACATGTTTTAATTTCTTTAACAGTTGCAAAATGTCACTGGAAGTTAGTTCTAGCATAAGAAAACCACCTGTTATATACATAGTAGGCAGTGGTAATTAAATAACTGGGAATCAATAAAGAATTTTCATAATGTGTGTTTGTATCGAGGTCACTTCAGAAAATAAAATAATTACTTAATAAAAATATTTTAATGAAAAAACATGGCTGAGCAAATATCTCTGTATTAGGATACTGAGTCCTTTGGGTATATGACAAGCAGTGGTGTGACCAGATCGCATTGTAGATTTATGTTTTTAAGAGCTCTCCATACTGCTTTCCATTTCCATAGTGGTTGTACCAGTTTGCAACACCACCAACAATGAGGGAGTGTTGCTGTTTCCTCACATCCTTACCAGGACACTATTTGTTCTTTTAATCTTAGCCATTCTGACTGGCTTGAGATGAAATCTTTTTTTTTTTTTTTTTTTTTTAGATCCTTAGGAAGCTTTTTATTTCTTTTTATTTCATTTTTTTTCATTGGTGCGTTGTACATTTCAACATCCATTTTCCATTCGCTCCGCTACTTTCCCTTTCCCTTCCCCCCTACCCCACGCCCACCCCCCCTCCCAGATCATGCATTTTTTGCCAGAACTGTCCTGCATCGTTCTCTCTTTCTCAGTTTTTTTTTTTCTCATTTTTTAAGCTATAAGTGATGATCATGAGTACAGCAAAATCCTTCATGTATTGAAACCAATTTAGCAGGCTGTTGTGCCCAAACCCCACAGCCCCACCACTCCAGCGGGAGGCTGAGGGGTTGTATGTTTCAATCAAGTTGATCAAATTAGTGTCCGGACTACATTGCTGTAGTCTTCACACATCCGTCACCCCAATCACAGCCCGTACATTCTATAACGCCACCCTCTTCCTCAGATTGTTCCCTAGGCGCAGGAAAGGGGCACAGGTGGATGAGAAGCAAAACAGTCCACCCCTCTGGAGCTTTGTCTTGGATTCGCAGTCAATTCTGGCTGTTTCCTCTCATGGGCTGACAGCTTGTCCACGGAATTAACCTTTTGAAATCTAAGAATGAGCACAGGCATTTAGATATAAGGTATTTAAAGAGCACTAATAGTTATGTTGGTAACTTTGGTATAGAACACATATGTTTGGGATGATATGTTAATCCATGAATTACATTTTCTCCATTCCTGTTTAATAGAACAGGGTCTTACGGTGCTTATAACACCCTCCTAACCGTAGGAGGCTGTAAGCTTTGTGGATCAGCCATGGTTATTCCTCCAAAGGAGGAGCCTATAGCCATATTAGGATTTGGATATAAGGCATATGGCTGCCTCTGCGGCACAGTATTTCCAGGCAGGCGGGGTGTAGCTTGTGCTGACGATGGAGTCGTGCTAATCAGAGACCCGTATTTGCTTTATTGGTTGAGTGGCCTTTTGGTAACACTCTCTGTATTCCAGAGGCCTATGTACACTTGCATGTGTGGGTCTCAATACATCTTTCCCATGTTAACGGCAGGTGTCGGAAAAAAAAAAAAATTCGCAGCAGGGCTTATTGCCTCTCTTCTTGTCAGGTAGCCCAGTTTTGAGGCAAGGATCCTTTACCTTCTGTGGGGCCTTGGATCCCCTGGCCACATCGCTCCCTGGTAGAATAATGCCATTGCTGATGTCAAGAGCTCCTGTCTATGGTGTCTACACTAAGGGACGCTAAAACCCACCAGAAAACTCCTGAGAAACATTAAGAGCTTTGGGGTAAGTGGCAGGATATCAAAAAAATTCTAGAAAAATCAGTAAAGCCCTTTCTCTAACAACAACAACAACATCAACTGAAGAAGGACACAAGGAGACCTTTCCCAAGCAAATAGCCCAAAATAACAATAAAATACAGAGGAACAAACCAAACCAAAGACAACCAAGTCGCTACAACAAAAATTTTAAACACCTGAAAAAGGAATTGAGGAAGAAACAAATCAAAAATGGACAAACTCCCATGCTCAATGGATTGGAAAATAAAGTAGTAAAATGTGCCATGCTAAACCAAACTGGTGTACAGATTTAATGAAGGCCAATCAAAATCCCATGAGTTTTCTTCACAGGCTTGGAAAAAAAATCCGTCAATTTGCATTTGGAAAACAAAAGAGCCCCGAATAGCCAAAGCAAACCCGAGTGTAAAAGATCCAATACTGGGATCACTATAACCAGACATCACTGTACTACAGGGCTATAGTCATAAAAACAGCCTGGTACTGGCACAAAAACAGACCAGTTGACCAATGGAATAAAACTGAAGATCCAAACCTGAGCTCATACAATTTCAGCCACTTCATATTTGACAAGGGGGCCAGGAAGACACAATGGAGGAAAGACAGCATCTTCAGCAAGTGGTGTTGGCAAAACTGGATCACCACTTGTAGAAGAATGAAATTAAATCCCTATCTCTCACCTTGTACAAAAGTCAACTCCAGATGGACCAGAGATGAAATCTTAAAATAGGTTTAATTTAGATTTCCCTAATTCTTAAGGATATTGAATACTTTGTAAGGTAATTCTTAGCCATTTTTATTTCTTCTTTGAGAACTCTGTGATTACATCCAGAGCCTATTTTTAGTTGGATCATTTATTTTCCTTATTTTTAAGTTCTTGGTGTATTTTGAATAGTAATCCTGTGTCAGATGTTGTGATGGTTATTCCTGGTTATAAACTTAATTGGACCTGGAAATAACTGAAGTGAGAGAGACTGCCTTGATTGGATAATTTGAAGCTGGAAAACCCACCTTAAATGTGAGTGATACCTTCTGATGCAGCCCCTACAAAAGGCCATGGAAGAAGGGAGATTGTTTTTCCTGCTTGCCTTCTCTCTCACTGACCAATTCATCTTGTTGCTGTGGCTTTTGTCCTCAGCTGATAGTAGAATCAATTTCTTTGGATTCCAACATAGAGTGAAGACTATCAGACTTCCAGGAATCCTTCAGAACTTCAGCACCAGATTAGGACTGCCGAGGCATCCAGTCTCAGGCACTGAATAACTACTGAATTCTCAGCCTGTCCAGTATGGCACAGCCACAGAATAGAGTACTTGGACTCTATTCTGTAATACTCTAATAAATCTCCATATATCCAATATATATGTATATATTGTATCATTGTATCAGTTCTGTTTCTTTAGAGGTAAATGTTTTCTCCCACTCTGTGATTGCTGACCACAAGTAAATAGAGTTTCTCAGGCAGCGAGGACATTTTTCATCTGAACTTACAGCAATGGTAATAGTAATCCCAAGATCCATGTAAACTCAAGACAAATAAAACAAGAGTTGAGGAAGTGGGGAAGAATCTCCAACCTTCGATAAGGCAACCAGTACTGCCGAGAGATGGAGAGTTAGTTTTCTTTAATGGTGTGATGCTAGATAGGTTGACCAGGCTCCAGTGGATATATGCACAACAAAGGACATTTGGGGACAGAAGCTTAAGTTTAGAGGCATCAATGTAAGTGACAGAGTACATGAACTTCATGGGAGGCTATAAAAGTGGTACAGATAGATAAGGGGTCTGAATATGATCAAAATATGTTGTTTGATATTCACAAAATTCAATTTTAAAGGAAAAATATAATAATATATCTACTTTTTAAACTTCAAAAATTAGGTAAATATTCTTTCATTTGAAAATTCATTTGTTTTCTTTAGATTTTGGGTGCCCATTAGTGTATGATCGAACTCTTAAGAAATAAGACTTCATAGATAGGACAGACTTAGAATGTTATGAAGAGGACCATTTTTTCTTCATTAGGTAAGTTCTTTCAGTAAATTTTTGGTTTGATCTTACAAGAATAAAAGAAGGAAAATGGAACATGATGCTAATGAGGTTCCTATCAATTTTAATTTTTCTGTGATTACTTACTATATGCAATTCTTCCACCAATTGTCAATTGCAGTAGTACAGGGATAATTTAATTAATAAATAATTATTGTCATTATCACCCTTCATATTTGCCTCAGAAAATATAAATGAGATATGTTATGCATTAAAAGCACAACACTTAGGAAAGGTAATCATTTATAGTAATAAAAACACAAAACTTGTTACTGAAATATGTAAATTATAAAATTAACCAAGTAATCTTTAATGACATAAAATTTAAGAAATTAATGGAATGTGGAGGTACCTAAGAATTATTTACACATCTGCTACCAATGGAAGTGGAAAAATGAATTTCCCAGGAGTCCAATGAAAGCTAATTGATGAAAGCATATTCACCAGCTCAGGGGTTTGGGTGAGAAACACCAGTAAACAGAAGGCGACAGTAACTCAGAGGGAAAGAGGGCAATGCTCATATCTTGCCTCATCCTTCTACCTTGGTCTTCTAACCTTCCTGGAGCTTTCATTAGACAAAATCAATCTGAAGGCAGGCAATGAAGAACAGCTAATGTGGCCCATAATTAATGGTAGCTGTAATATGGCATAAGTCATGATATTTACTGTTATAAAAGAACATTTATAAAGTTGGATATGTATGTCATATTCAATGAGCCTACTGACAAAATATGCATTTAATATAAATATGAGTGTCTGTTTATAGCTGATGGCTATCTAACAAAAATGACAGTGACAGGCATAGGAAGACTACCTTTGATTTGTTGGTCAGCTAGTCCTAGATATTCTCAAAATAACACAGGCTAGTGCTACAGACCTTGATTGCCTGCTATAACTTGAAGGGAAAGATCCTACTGCTGAAGAAACAGCATACTTCAGTCACAGGATTTGGAGCAATTGAGCCGGGATATACCTTGAAATCTCTCTGAAGACTAGCTCTCATAGTTTCTGATGATACTATGGAAGTGGACACTGCAGGAAACAAATCAGTGCTCCTACCCTGCTGTAAAGTCTATGAACTGCAATGACCTGCCCAGCAAATAATCTCTACCGGTGCAGTAGTGGAACTTTTATCTTAGAGAGAAACAGCAGCTGATTAATTGAATCTAAGGCCTCCTCAAAAGGAGAGAATTCATATGTGGTAGTCTACATAGCCAGATACTCACAGCAAGAGATGACATAGACTCCAGAGAAAAATCTATTACTTCCCTAGACCGATGCAATTTGTTACTATGTTCTACAAATAGAGAAGTGTACCTCTCACCACTCATCAAAGAAGCTTCTTATTACAAAAGTTGGTGATGATTACAACATTCCAAAACTGTTCAAACACAAAGACTATTTGATTGTGTGGCGCCCAGCCCTAAGTGTTACAAATACAATGCAACCTCTATACTCAAGGCTCAAGGAACTTTGTTGAAGATGGGAAGAATGTAAGAGCCAGAGGGACAAGATAGCTGCTGCTAGTTAGTTCAATCTAGACAAGATAAAAAAGCTTCACCATGAAATCTCCACAACATGGTAATTTAACAAGATTTGCATAACAACGAAACCAGTTGATAAGCCAAGGTAGATGGAAAAAAAATACATGGGGCTCCACCTGGAGATGAAGTGTGTGTGTGTGAGTGTGTGTGTGTGTGTGTGTGTGTGTGTGTGTTTGTGTGTGTATATGTATTTATAATTGTATGTATGCTTATGTAATAATAATAAACAAGAGGATATGAAATTGAGAAGTAAGAAGACATGGAAGGATTGGGTGGGGGATGGAGAGGTCTGGAAATAATGCAGAAATAATATTCTGTATGAAATTCTAAAAAGCAATAAAATACAAAATTTAAAAAGTGCTAATTGTTTGTTGGCTTACAATATTATTTAAAGGAAAATTTGATAAATACAATGGGCTGGTCAACTTTCCATTTTGTTCTACCATTCCTGGGTATATACCCACAAGACTCATCCTACTGCAAAGATACATGCACTCTATGTTTATTGCAGCTCTCTTCACAATAGCAAAGAGCTGGAACCAACCCAAATTCCCCTCAACCGACAAACAACTGGATAACAAAAATGCGGTTCATCTACACGATGGAGTTCTATGCAATGGTAAAGAAAGATGACATCATGAAATTTGCAGGTAAATGGATGGAACTCAAAGCCATTATGCTAAGTGAAGTAACACAGTACCAAAAAACAAACAAGCAAACAAAACAAAACAAACGGGGAATGGTTTCCCTCATTCTTGGATACCAGCCTCAAATCCCCCAATTGAAAGGCAAGCTGAGCATCATTATTCTTATATTTCTTTCTATCTGAAAGCAACTGTGATTTTATAATGTGAATCTCTTAATGGGCCTTAGGATTATCTTACCACTTTCAGGTAATTAATGTATATGGATGAAGGTATATATTCATATTTTAGAACAATATAAAATTAAAGGGAAAAGATGTGAATTCTTAAACATATATCAGAGTTAACATACAGTTTATTCTTGGAGGACATAATTCTGGTACATACATGATGTTCATATAGCATATTTTGGAGGAATACAAATGGGAAGAAACAACAAAAACATAAGGACTGAGTCAAAGAACAGATTGATACAGTTAAATTCTACCCAAAACAATAAAACTCTGCAGAGAAAATCTCCAAAAAGACTGAGAGAAAGATGCAGGACATGTATGGCAGAATGCATGAACTGTGGTAGGATCACGGGGAAGAGAAAGGGGAATATGTCTAAATTGAACTGAAAAAAATGTCTGAAATACACAAAACATCAATAAAAGTATTATATTTTAAAAGTGCTAATTGTTGGGGCTGGAGAGATGGCCTAGCAGTTAAGAGCGCCGACCGCTCTTACAGAGGACCCGGGTTCGATCCCCAGCACCCACATGGCGGCTGAGAACCGTCTGATACTCCAATTCCAGGAGAACTCCAGTTCCAGGGGAATCCGACGCCCTCTTCTGATCTCCGCTGCATTGCACGACACGGGTGCACAGACCTGCACGCAGATAGTACATTGATACACATACAGAAATAAATAAAAAATTTTAAAAAGTGCTAATTGTTTGTTGGCTTACAATATTATTTAAAGGAAAATTAATAAATGCAATGGGTTGGTCAACTTTCCATTTTGTTCTAATTGCATTTGGTTTTGTTATGTCAACACACTTCAGCTTTGATGAGAACTTTATTAACAAATGGATTAGAGGCTGCAGACATCCCACTGCGGGAGGTGGCACCAGAGCAGCCCCCCTCGTGGCCCTCACAAGCCAGAATCAGAAAGCCTAACTAGCGGGGTTCCCCCCCCCCCATTTTACTCTATGTCCCTGACTATGACTTTGAACAATAAACATTGAAGGTCACACCCTCACAGATATACTTTGAGGTGTGTTTTAGTAATCCCTGATGCCCTTTACTAGAAAATCAAATTGATATATCAAATTCACCACCAATATTGATCAAATGTTACTAAAACTTAAAATACAGAATGTAATACAAACAATACACTCATACACATAAAACTAAAATTAAAAATTGTTCATCTGACAGTATAAAGCAATTTATAAAGATTTTTAGTTTGTTTTATTTTTATTTTCCGTGTATGAATATTTTGCCTGCATTGATCTATCTATCTATCTATCTATCTATCTATCTATCTATCTGTCTGTCTGTCTGTCTGTCTGTCTGTCTATCTATTTATTTATTATTTTTATTTTTTGTATTTTTGAGGCATGATCTCCCTTTAGTCCCAGCTGGCTTGGAGCATGCTATGTAACCAAGCTGGCCTTGAACTCACAGAGATCTGCCTACCTTTGCCTCTGGAGTGCTGGGATTAAAGGCATGCACCACCATGCCTGGCTTATTTATTTTATTTTATTGAACTTTTTCACATTTCATACAATATTTCTTAATAAAAATTTGACCCATTCCCTGTTCCATTTATTAAATGTGGCATGTGTGTGCAATGCTTGTGGAGGCCAGAACAGGTGTCAGACCTTTGTAACTGGAGTTTTCATTGTTTTTTAGCTATCTTGTGCTAGAAACTGACCCAGGTCCTATGTGAAAGCACAGATCCATCTCTCCTGTGCCTTATGAACAAAATTTTGGATATATCAGATCTACAATGTGTATAAGTAACATAAATTTAGTAAAGGATATAAATAGACTTCTAAAAGTTAATTTAAAATTATAACTATCTAATAATGGGCAATGATTCTGAAGCGAAATTTATGTAAAATTAAGAAAAGACATTCATAAGCAGAATAAAGCACAACTTACTAATGCTCACCATTATTTATGTAAGGGAATTAATATATCTATAGTTTAGGCATAACAATTAAAAACCTTTTAATGATTTAAGTCATAAAAATTTGTCACAATAGCATTTTTAGACTTAATATGTGGATATATTAAGCAATAGAACCAACAGAAAGCAAAGTACCAATATTTAAAGTTGAAGATGTACAGTCTCTGTGAACCACTCTAAAATATACCACCCCAGAGAAACCCTTGGTCCTTTGGGTCTGATGATATGCAGTGGCATGAATGAATGCACTGCAGCTTTGCTTCCAATTGCATCACTAGCAGAAACTTATCTGAATGTTAAACAGAAAACTGGACATGGTTGTTGTTTTCACATAACAAAGCAGCAACCTGTATAAAACTCAATAAAATACATGTATATCTAATGGAAAATGATAGGTGCTATTACGCCTTTATAATTTAGCAGCATGCACAATAATAAAACAGATATTTAGGGACTTAATAAAGGTGATAACTTGAAATATAAGAAGACCTTCCCACTCACAATAGCCTCAAAAATAATAAAATACCTGAGGACAAAGTAACCAAAGATACCAATGATCTCTACAAAAAAAATTTTAAGCCTCTGATGAAGGAGATTAAAAATGAAGGAGATTAAAAAAAATCGAAAGATGGAAAGACCTCCCATGCTCATGGATTGGAAAAATTAGTATAGTAAAAATGTCAATTTTACCCAAATTGATACACAGATTCAAGGGAATCCCAATCAAAATCCCCATGAGCTTCTTCACAGATTGGAAAAAAATCCTTAAATTCATATGGAAAAACAAAAGATCCTGAATAGCTAAAGCAACCCTGAGTGAAAAATGCAATACAGGGGGGATTGTTCTACCAGAATTCAAGCTATATTACAGGACCATAGTCATAAAGACAGCCTGGTACTATTATTTTGCAATTGACAACAGTATGAAACTGGCCCATGAATGCTTATTTTTATACCCATAGATTAGTGCATATTTCAACTCTCAGCAGATAATTTTCCTTTTGCTTTAGATGCCAATAAATATATTTACTCAAAACTGGTTCAAGTTTCTTCAGAACGAGGTTGTAGAATATGCAGCCCTGAATAGAATATCCATATTATAGCTTCTTTCAACAATACTCACAGGTCATCTCAGACGAGAAGACAAAAGGATTGCAAGAACTAGAGGTGGGGGAAGACTGTTTCCTTTTCTGGAGGTGACAATGCTGTTGCAAACAATGGTTCTGCCTGCACGAGATTATGAAAGCAAGCATTCCAGGAAAGGGGGAGATGCCAGCATAGTTTCACCCCTAGCTGAGCAGCTTCTGACAACTGGAGGGTGCTGAGGAGGGAGAGCAAGTTTCCTTTAGCTGCAGCCTCTGATGGGCTGCCCATGTTCCACGATGGTCCTATATCCACACACATTCTGGCAGCAGTCAGTGAATTTTGAGATTTTACATGCAGTTAGTATGCAAAATTTGTAGGGCAAACATTTGGAAGGAACTGTAGTGGGGGAAGAAGTGGGAGTATGGAATTAACCAAGAAAGTTTTATTTTTATTCATGAAATTCTCAATGAGTTAAAAATGAAAAAGTGGAATCCCTGTGTATAACACAAATAAATAAATAAATAAATAAATAAATAAATAAATAAATAAACAAATAAACACATATTCAAACCAAGGTGGGGACCAAAACCCAGCAAAAATCTTAAGATCCTTACTGTATAAACAGCTTATAACTCTCTATTTTTTTCTTGTTATTTTCTTTTGTCTTTTTGAGATAGGGTTTCCCTGTAGCCTCAGCTGTCCTGGAACTCACTATGTAGACCAGGCTGGCCTTGAACTCACAGACCCTGCCTCTGCCTCCTGAGTGCTGATTAAAGGCGTGCATCACTGTGCCCAGCAACTCTGTTTCTTTATTTCCTCATTACTGCCTAGTATGTTTCCTTTGCCATCCTCTGGGTCACTCACCTATAAAATTTTGTGTACTTTGTAATTCCTTACTCTGTGCTTGCAGTAAGTACCTTCCAGTGGGCTTTCTATGAACGTCTGTCTTTGTCTTCCCATTGATATTCCTTGTTATAAGATACTGAAAGTATTATCTTCCCAGGATCTTTTGTTTCTAGTTCCCTCTTCCTCTAAGTTTAATGAAAGAAATTTTTTAGGTCTTAAAAATAATTTTATATAAGTCCTGATCTAAAATTTCTTTTCAGGTTCAATATATCTCCAGTACCTCAAGGGAAAATGTATTTCAAGCCTTGTCAGTTTCCTGATTTTCTAATGCACCCACTATAATCCTCCACATCCACTTTAAAACCAACTCTTGTTTGAATCCTGTCACATTTGCTTTCCATTTGAGAGTACCATTTTTGTCCTAGTTAAACAATGTCATTTATTTGTAAACATAATGTAACTTGTCTTCAGCTACTTGTGAACTAAAATGTTTATTTTGTCATTCATCTATGAATCATCTGTTTATATCTCTCTATCATCTATCTATCTATCTATCTATCTATCTATCTATCTATCTATCTATCTATCTGTCTATCTATCTATATCAATCAACTATGTATTTTTGAGACAGACTGGTATGGAGCTCAGTCACTATGTAGATCAGGCTGGCCTCAAACTCACACAAATCCACTTTCCTTTGCCTCTCCAAAGCTGAGATAAAAGGCCTGCTCCACCATGCCCAGCACAGTTCTATCTTACTAATTTCTCTTGGGTACTGGAGAATTTTTACCTCTTAATGACCCTCTATAGGGCAATTTAAACAGCATATGTTGGTGTACATTGCACTAGATTTTTCATAAACTATTATACTTACCTTTGGAAACTTTTCCCCAATGCTTCAGTCTTATTTATACAATTTGAATGTTTTTGAATCTTAGGAAATTACACACATATAAATTCTATAAAAAGTTATAGAATTTTTATGTGTGTAATAGTGCTCTGACATAGGGGGATGTAGAAATAAGTACCCAAAACTCATCAGTGCACTCTCATCAGTTGCTGCAACTCAGCAGTCAGGGAGATTTCCCCACATTTCAATATTTAAGTATTGAATATTAGAAATAATAATTTAGTTTTTAAAAACCCAATATAAATCAATGGCCCTATATACTTAACATATTTAATAAAAATGGCCCTCTTCTGTATCAGTCTTGCTAATCTTCATTTGCATCAGTTTCTTCTAAGCTGTATGTACAGAAAGGATGAAACATTCAATCACATATAAATTTGTTATCAAAGAGATTATTATTCCACTGAAAAAAAATAGCCTATCTCTTTAATGGATTCAAGTTGGCAAAAACTAAGACAACATCATACCATTTGTATATACAGTTTTCGTGATATTTCCAGAAATTTTTAAATGAAAAACTGTCTTATTTTATAATCAAGGGCATCCTGTGTTTAGGAGTTAGGCATTTATTTAAGAATATATCTTGAACTTTTCCCCTCCATGTGACATCTTCCAGAGGACAAAAGTTTTTCAACTTTTTCCCAAATAACAAACTTTAAAGAAATATTTGCTACAGAAAACTTAAAGTAAATCATTTGAGTGGCTATTTAAAAACCATATAGAAAATACATAAAGATGCAGAATAAGAAAGGTTTCTTTGATAGTACAATTATTTCTTTAGTAATACAATTATATCTTGTGTATAGTCCATGGCTCCAATGCTACCAGCAAGCGAAAGGGAAATCTGGGTTCATCCACTGCACACATATGCATCTTTTCATAGTCTTCCTTCTTTATAAGTGGAGAAACATTGTTCTTCTCCCCTTAAGCACTTGCTAGGATTGCATCACTAAGAATACCAGATGGAAAAGGACTGCTTTTAGACTCATGAATGGACTCCTGCCAAAGCTTGAACTAATCATTGAGTCAGGGTGAAAAGGACTCAGGCAGTCTCTGGGAGATTTGAAAAACATATTTACACCTCCTACTTTGCCAATAGCGACAGCAAAACAAACCATTGCTGTGCCCCGATGGCGTGCTAGAAACATATTTAACTGAGAGGAAGCTAAAAACAACAACTGCTCAGATTGCCTAAGACTAAAACATTTCAAGAAGGCTTTCCATTTTTCTTTTAATTTTTCTTAGAAATTACAAAATTTTTCTAGCTTTCCTCCATACTAATCCAAGCTATATAATGACTCAGGAGTGAGATTTTGCTAATACATTCTTTCTGATTTTTACAACAAGATGAAAATCTAGAGTTTCTAATTCCACAGAAAATATATCATTGACATAAAATAATGAAAGAGGTGAAGACACAAAGCTGGCTTGTGGGATGAGTTTGGTTTTTATAGGAAATGTGATTGGAGAAAGTCTTCTTTCTTGACTTATATTGTTCATTCAATTCCTTGATGATGAAGGATGTGGAATTTGCTGAGATTTTAAACAAAACATTTTGTGGTTTCTACCATACCTTTTCTCTCATTTTCACACATTGAAGCACATATTAATACCTTCTGTTACATAAGCTGTGCAATCATGGGCTCAGTTCTTGAAAAGCCACCCAATGTGATGGCTTTGTTAGTCTCTGGCTATATGTCAACTTACAAATAAGTTGAGAACACAGTGCCCAAATCTGAAGAAATGAAACATCTCTATAAGTTTTATAAAGTCTCCTGTTTAATCATATCATAAATTTATGCCACCAATGTTGCAAGCTGTAATTCCATCTTCAACACAGGAGAAACTTCAGTGCCCTCAGTTTTCTCAAAATAAGAGACATAGGCCCCTCTAATTTTTCAAAGCCACTTGACAGTTTAGATTAATCACTATTATTGAGGTTTCTTGTCTTCCAATGAAGAGCTATCATAATCTTTATTTGGGATATATAATATGTAGCTCTTCTGATTGTGGTTTATAAAGAGTGAATGATCAGAATTTAAATATATATATATATATATATTCTCCTAAAGGTTAAGCCATTTACAAAAATACTCAAAATATACCATATATCCAGAATAAGATTTGGATGATGACATATTAAAAACACATATCTGAATTGAACTTGGTTCTTCTTGCCAATCAATAATAAAGAAAACAAAATAATCTAGAGGCTGAGGATACAGTTCAGTGGGTTGAGTGATTGCCTGAATGCTCAAGGGGCTTGGTTTAGTCCCTAATAATGGGAGGATGACAAGCATGCAAGACTGCAGTGCAGCCTCTCCTTCCTCAGTCCTGGGCCCACCTCTTGATCATAGGTGAAACAACTCAGGTCCCAGTCTTACGAGCACCCTCAGTCTGTGCTGTCTGTAGATTGTTTTCTTTGTCAAGCTTACTATCGGTCTTCATATAATCTTTGCACTCATGAAATGAATGCATTATAAAATGCAAATCAGAATATTTATTCAAAGTTTAACTGGATAATCAGACATTTCTGACAGTTCTAAATATTTACCTGTAAAAATATATAGGCTAAATGTAAATACATATATATAATTTATCAAATTACCATTTCCCACAGATCTTATATTGTACTTTTAATAATTACGTGGAATGATCAAGCATGATCCACTACTTGCTCTTGAAATACTAATAAATTTATAACAGCATATTTGAAAGATTGAAAGCATGAAAAGTATAGGCAATGAACTGTTAAGAAAAGTGATGCTGGAGAGATGGCTCAGTCACTAAGAGTGTAATACTCTTGCAGAAGGCCTGACTTAAGTTTCCAGAGCAGACATCTGGTGGCTCATAAATACCTGTATCTCCAGTGCTAGGGGTGACAAAGCCCTCTTCTGGCCTCTGTAGGAACCTGCACTCACCTGCACATATACATAAAAACACACAGACATATACATAATTAAAAATAAAATAAAACTTAAAAATAATATTTAAATATAAATATATATATATATATATAGTACATCATTTATAATGATCTAGGAAAGCTTATTTTAAGTTGATTGTGAGGAAAGGTGATATTTTACCACAAGAAATTCTAAAAAGACATCCAAAGCATTTTGAAAGTGTTAATAGGAAACCAAAATGACAAATGTTTTTTCTCAGTTTAATACTTAGATCCGGATCCCACTGTTATCTGTGAGCATGGATATCATTTACCAGTATTTCTGTGCATTTACTAGTTGTGCCTGTAACATTATACCTTAAATACCAGTAGCATTGCTGTACTGAGAGGATGTAGCTTAAGAAGTAGGGACGGGAATGGAAGATCACAGAAAGCCTAGATCCTCATCTTCCACGGAAAAATGTCAATAGAGTGTGCCTAGAAGACAATAGAAAAATGATTAAAAATTCCTTCAGACATATGGAAGTCATTATTAACAGAAAATGTATTGAAAGAGTTGAAGAAAATTGTAGTAAGGATTGGAAGATCATAGATTATTTTTGTTTACAAATTGTGGTCTTGTTTGATCTTTTATACTATAATTAAATTTTACTTAGAGAAAAATAAAACTCTCAAAATACTGAAGCAAAACTAAATAAAAAGAAATGCCACCAGGCTCCCATAAAATAGAGATTATGCACTCAAAAGAATACTTTCAATGCTGACAATACATGGTGTGTTTTGCATATAAACTAATTTTCTTAATGATCGGTTGAGTTGAAGGTACAATTTTGTCCTTGCTTGAGATGAGCTTGAATGATCTTGGTTTCATAACCTGTGTAATTAATATTTTGGGTTACATTCTCATATTCATTGCATAGATATTTGAAGCCGGATATAGAAGCATATAAATCTACTATAAATTAACAAGGTAGAAAGTGGTATATTATAAAAATGTATAAAATATAAGGACTGTAGGCAGTAACATACATTAACTAGAATAATTTCAATTTGATATATTATTTAGACAGTGTGGAGTAGAGAAATACATGAAAAATTTACATTAAAATCTATTTATAAATGTACATATTACATACATATATGAATACATACATACAGGCAAATTGTTAGGAAGACCAGTTATTACTTTGTCACAAGAACTTCTGTTCACAAATAACCAAAATGACAGGAGATACTGTTGTTATTATGAATGTTCACGGAGCCTAGCTATGGTATTTTACCCATTTTATACTAAATGAAATTAGTACTTGGCACTTTTAGCTTGATTCAAGTTACTTTCACAGACATTGGCAGTAGTATCTTTATAGAGATATCTTGGAATATTTTATAAACATTATATTGTGTGAGAGTTCCATTAACTTAATATGATAAAATGTCAGCATGAAAAACTTTGATTCATGAATTTTAAAATCACATCTGTGATGTATGTTTCTTGAATTTGCTGTTTTTTTCTGAACATCGTTGTCGATCCGTCTGTCACACTTGTTTCAGTGACTGCTGACAGCACCACCAACTCCATGGGGCATGGTTGATCTTCTCAAACAATGTGGAACTCTTTCTTTCAGAAAGTTCTATTTATCAATGTCTCTTAGGCAAAGCCTTCCAGGGTTGAAAGACAGAAGAGTTAACTTCATGAATACAAGAGGGAACTGCTTGAAATAAATACCCAGGGGGGATTCAAAGGAAAAATAAATCATGAAAGAGCATGTGTATAAAAAATGGGCTGGTAACAGATTTTAAAGATTCCTTTTATATTATATTATCCCTTCCTCATATTGAAGAAGAAAATTCAAGTATCTCCAAGTATTCAAATATATATATGAATATATATAATCTCAAGTACCTTCTTTTTTATATAAATAGGTCACTGTAATTCCTAAGTTTTCCTATCAAAGGTTTCCTCAGTGGATTTTTAAAATAATAAACATGGGGTGATAGGTGCTTGTAATTAGTGGAAAGGGTTAGTTTAGCTCAAGATTCATAAACTTTTTTCAGTAATGGCTTACTATTTTAAGTTTCAATGATTTTACAACATGATGCACAAATGAGCAGGAATAGTTGTGTTCTAATAAAAATGAATCTAGTAGACAAGCATCTGGCAGAATCGGGATCATAGGCTGTAACATGTCAGACCACACCCTCTGAGGTAGTATAGCCATGCAACATGATGTGATGACAAAATCTTCACAGATGGATCAATTTCAAAGAAGCCTACAAGAACAGAGTATTAATTCTGAAAATCAAATTCCAGTGTAGGAGGGTGGTAGAAAGGTAACATTTAGTGAAAGTCATTGTTGTATTAGTATGAACTACATGATAAGTCTATGGGCCAGACTGAGGGCTTCTTTTCTGTGTACACTGAAACAGAACCTGATTTCCAGGTATGACTGACCTTTGATCAGAGGTCACAAGAAATAGAATCGGTGTCAGTAATGGAAAAGGAAAGAATGCCGCCTCCTTTTCTGAGAACATTTGATCATGGAGAATCCCACTAGGGTGAATGTCGTAGGCAGGCAGTAGGACAGCTGATGGGTTGAAAGTAAAGGAGATCATCCTCTACTCCTTTAGGACTTGGTGATCACTGATCACTATCAGCAATGAATGAAGTACAATAGGTTTGTTGTTGATCACTCAGATAAGTTAAGTGGTCCTTCATCATTCAGGTAAGTGGTTCTCTGGTCCTGAGAGAAAATCTAAGATGGTATATAAAGAAGGTGAGAGAGAAAAGGGGACTTGAAGGTGAAGGGCACGGCCATTTCATAGCACTTGACGGTGTTTCAGTAAAAGTTACTTGCACTTTTATTTGAAATTCAGCCTTCTCTTCACAAATTTGCTGCATATCTAGAAATTTTGTAATATTTGAAATTTAAGTTTGGGCATATGAAAAATGTGATTCTATTAAATGTCCCATCCCTTGGCATAGTAAAGGATTTAGTGAATTATAAATGAACAAAAATGGAAACATGTTCAAACACATTTCTGAACTTCTGAAGGGCAATATTCATAGACAAATCCATTATTTCTTGCCTGAAATGATATCACAACCTCCTTCTTTGTGTGGGTTACATCTCTACTTTCCTCTCTTTTGTGGATTATACTTCTACTTTTTTCTGACATTCTTCCATTCCAGAATTATCTTTACATTGGCATGTACTTTGGGCCATTCTTTTTTCAAACTAAGCTTTCAGTAGTGATGTGCTTTTCCTCTGCTGTGGGCACTGTTCCTTATTTTTTCTTCTTTATGGTGACTTTGTCTTTTCCATCGCTTTGAAATTCCCTGAACCTGAAATGCTTTTCTCCATAACCATGTCCTGTTTAACTGTCACTCATTCTTCAGAATAATCTCTGTCTTAGGTTTCTCAAAAGAGCCTGAACTGGCCTCTTTCTGATTTAAGAAGTCAGTTGATTATTCTTTCCCCCAGGCCTGTGGAAGGCTCAATCAATACCTCTCATTTCATTGCAGCACAGTAACCACACTGTTGTTTAAATCTATTCATATCATTATCTAATCATATGTTTCGTACCTCAAACTATCAGGAATATTAATAGAGACTGCTTCCTCATTACTGTGTGTGTACTCCATAGCACAGCTAGTTGTAGAACTTTCTTTTATTAATTCCAATTCACCCCAATAAAAAACGAATTCCAAGATTCTCGAATGTTGAAAATATTACTAATCCATGCATTAATTCATCCTTGTTTTCACTGGTCTTATTTTGAGACCTAAATAATGCTGATTTCTGTAAAATAGGTATGGATCTGCAGAAAAGGTTTGTGCTTGTAGAATGTGGAGTGGAGCACAGGAAATGCAGTACTCGCCAGCACATGCATCCTCATTCAAAAAACAGACAAAAGAGTAAGGCAGCAAACATGGAGTGTTACAATCACAAAATTAACAGATTTGACTAGATTGTAAGACAGATAAGGGCACTCTGAAGAAGTGACACAAAACAAGCTCCTTTTTTGAAAGATGTATACATAAGACATTGGACAAACATATTCCATATAAGCATGCACAGGGCAGTGTATGATGAATGAGGTTCAGTAGTATACTGACTGTAGCCTAGAAAAGAAAATATCTAATCTCCAGAAGCGATTATGGCCTAGGCTTCGGTTAAGGCAGCATTTGTGTCTAAATTTTAGACCAGCAATTAATTGAAAGACAGTCTGGATTAGGGTGATACCAACTCTCTCTCTCTCTCTCTCTCTCTCTCTCTCTCTCTCATTCCTTTTCTCCTTCCCTCAAGCCCTCCCTTTCTTTCCCCACATCATGTCTCTTTCCACTCATATACACAGACAGACCCACATACAATTACACATCATAGCATAAAATATTGAATATACTTTATCTAACAACAGTAGAATTTCATGGATCAGTATTTTTGATATATTATCAATAAAATATATTCATATTTAGAGGCTTTAAAAATTTTCAATATCCACCCCCATTTTTAACTATCGTTATTCTCTAAGAACTTTTTGGCCACATTTTCCTGTTTCAGAATTTCAATAGGGTATAATTTGAGGAAAGAATATTCTACTTTGTTTCTATAGTTTTTAAATTTTATTTATTTATACATATATTTTTTATCAAATCTAGACCCATGTCCCCACATCCCCCCATCCCTCCAGAGCTCATGCATTCTGCCAAACATGCTATTTATCTCTTTCTCAGTCTTTCTCAATATTCTCCATGGGGAAGTTGACTGTTTTGAGCAGAATCTGCGTTTTTTTTTTTTTTTTTTTTTTTTTAGAATAACTTAAAGCAAAGTGGCAGGATGGAGAAGGAATATTAGTTTCCAACCAATAGATTCTAAAATGAAAAACAATCAAAGTACTTCAGACTAAGAGAAGTCCAGTTAGAATTGTGAATTATGTTAAAATAACAAATTCTCATATTTGTTAATTGAAACTAGATTTCAGGCAGGACCATATATTTGAAATTAAGCAAAAGGTAAAATAATTTATAAGTACATATTTGTTGGGATAAAATTCTACTGAAATAATGTAAAAATTCTACTAAAATAATAATGTAAATATAGTTTTTTTTTGTATGGGGTTGAATAGTCTATTCACAACTTTTTTAAAAATTTTTTTTATTAATTTTATTTATTTCTATATGTGTATGAATGTACTGTCTGCATGCAAGTCTGTGCACCCATGTCGTGCAACGCCGCGGAGTTCAGAAGAGGGTCTCGGATTCCCCTGGAACTGGAGTTCTCCAGGAATTGGAGCTTCAGACGGTTCTCAGCCGCCATGTGGGTGCTGGGGATCGAACCCGGGTCCTCTGCAAGAGCGGTCGGCGCTCTTAACCGCTAGGCCATGTCTCCAGCCCACAACTTATTTTTATAGCACATTTAATTATATAGCATGTTTTTATTTAAAATCAGTTTAGACATAATTATCAACTTTGTTCTTACCAAAGCATTTGGAAATATTAGGTAATGGCGTCTTTACTTTCTGTATTTTTGTCCTGATGCCATAAATATTTGACATTCCTCTAACAGTGCTATCATATTTAATATAGTCAAAATAAAAATGAACATTCATACAAAAAGCACAATCCTCATCAGATCCAATCAATAAAGCAAGAATGATTAGCAAGTCTCTGGTGTCCTTTAACTCTTCTCCAAACATGTAGATTAGATAATCACACAGAATGGCCAGGTTTTTTCTTTTTCTTTTGAAACAATTGGGTGAAATTGTGAGATAAAATATTACACTTACTGTGTTTTAAGGGAGCCCTTTGTGTGTTTTAAAAGCAAACCTTGGGGGAGAGGAAGAGGCCCTTGAGTGCTATGCTGTCAATCCAAAGATAATAATAACATATGTTTTTGGAACACTGCCGGCTCAGAAATGTTATCATGTCAGATGTAAACGGCCTCACTCATTCTGGTAGTTTTATTGCTTCTGGTGTGTTATGATCAGAAATGCGTATGGCTCTAAAACCAAAAAGATTGAATTGCTTATCACTATGAAGGAGAAAGCTTGGGCCAAATGGAAGCTTAATCAGCACTTTTCTTCCTTCTAAATGTAAATGGCATGTTGCAGTGTAACATAACTGTAAACGATGCTGTTTATCACATACTGTCAGAAGATGCTGCTGAAAGATGCATTTCCATTGGTGTCCTTTTTCTGGTTTGATTTGTGAAATCATATTTAAACTGTGGATGCAACTGAATCTAAATTTCAAGGACAGACCAACCTAATGATATTTATCATAACTGGGACAAAGTCTTATTCTAACTCCAGCTTTTACAATTTGAAAGCTGTTCTAGTTTGTCTTCCATTGCTGTGACAAAACACTGACTGACATCAACTTGGGGAGGAAAGGGTTTTATTCAGCTTACATCTCCTGGGTCAGAGTTCATCACTTAGGGAGCCCAAGGCAGGAACTCAGCAGGAATCTGGAGGCAGGAGCTGAAGCACAGACCATGGAGGAATGCTGTTCACTGGTTTGCTCCTCTGGCTCATGGCCAGCCTGCCTTCTTATACTGTACACAACCACCTGCCCAGGGTGGCACTACTCATTGTGGGCTGGGCCCTCCCACACTGCTCGACCATCAAGACAATACTCCACAGATGTGGCCACAGGCTAATCCAATGGAGCCAATTCCCCAATTGAGGCTCCTTCAACCCAGGTGTGTCAAGTTGACACTAAAGCTATCCAGCACAAAAGCACAATGGACTTTATGTCTATATTTAAAATAATTAGCATAAATATAGCAACTTTTTCTTAATTATAGACATTAACATTAGGAAACCTAGTATCTTCTAAAAATCTTCATATGCACACTGCAGTTTGCAGTTTGTTAACTTAGTTACTAGAATCACCCTTTTTCTTATACATTTTAGCATCACCATTAATTTTGTGACAGAAATATCACTTTGATTTATAATTATTTATATAATTATGATAAACATTATTCTATGCATTCTTTGCTGACTAGGGTAGAACAAAGCAATAGATGAATAAGAATCTTTTTGACAAATTGTCATGTGCATATGAAGTTATAAAGCATCCTTTACCTTCTCTATTTTTTCAGCCCATTATACTCATTCTGAAAACAATGTGAACCACAGATTCATTGCAAAATTTGGGGGTCTTAATGTGATTGTAATCATTGTTTTAAGAAAAGAATTTCAGACTACCAATTTTAGAGATGAGGAAGGTACCATTCTGTCATGCAGGCATAAATAGCAGTCACTTTAGGGACACTGTTAATCGCAAATACTAATAGATAATAGCACTGTATGTATGTATGTGTGTGTGTGTGTGCATGTGCACGTGTGTGTGTGTAATGCATGTGGGCATGTGCATATGTGTGTGTTGTATTGTATATATGTCTTATCATCTTTGTGTGTGTGGCATATGTATGTGTGTGTGAGGTATGTGTATGTGTATGTGTGTAAGTGTTTTGAAGTGTATGTGTGTGGTATGGTGCATGTGTTTATGCACACATATGTCCACCTGAGAAGTCCAGCAGGATGTCTGGTGCTCTGCTCTGTCCCTGGCTTATTCTCTTGCATGATTCTCAC
Source organism: Rhizomys pruinosus (assembly GCA_009823505.1). NCBI lineage: Eukaryota > Metazoa > Chordata > Mammalia > Rodentia > Spalacidae > Rhizomys > Rhizomys pruinosus. Next base: position 29,421 of record VZQC01011670.1, on the reverse strand, counting down.
TGAGCCTGAAGCCCTATGTTTAGGCTAGGCTGGCCCAACAGCCTATTCCTGGAATTGTCCAATCTCCAAACACTTACCCTGTGGTCATAGGCATATGCAGCCATGTACAACTTTCACATAGGTTCTGGGTGTTCAAACATAGAATCTCATAATTAAACAGCAAGTTCTCTTACCCACTGAATCACCTCCACCCAATCACAACAGTAAATTTTTGTCCCATTTTCCAGTATAGAAAACTTTTTGAATGTCCATTAGCACATTTTGTGTCAGTATTATTCAATTCAGTTTCAGACCCTCAGAATTGAGCATGAAAGTGTGAGAAGAGAAGTCAGTCTCTGTCCTGAGGAGCCATAAAGAATCGCAACTTCACTTTAAGAACTGATCACCCAGGATACTCTGAGTGTCCCTGATTCATGACAGTGTGCTTGGTGAGTTGGTTTAGAGGGTGATTCCAGCTGTCCTGGCAACCTTGAGTATCTTCAGTATGATTTATTATGAAGTTCCACCACTCAGTCAAATCATTAAGGAGACCAGACATCACTTTGCTTTCTTTTGTCCACCATTGTCAGCTCATAAAAGCATAAATCTTACAGTGCATAGATATAGAAATCTGTATGTTCTGTGCAAAAATACTACTGACAACAAGAGTAGCTGAAATCATACATTGAACAGATGGAATGTAGAATATCTCCATTTGTGCACTGACCACTGACCAGGGATGGGCCTAAAGCATGAACTGTATTAGCATCTTCAGAAAGCAATGCATTTTTGGATTAATTACTCTCTCCAGATAATGGTACTGAGTTGGGAAAACCCTCTGAAATGATGCTTTTATATTTTTTATTTATTATATTTTAAGGGATTCACAATATAAGAGCACAGTTGTTTTCAGATGACATTGATGTTGTTCAGTTTGCCATACAGTTAGGTAATTGGTGCTAGCATCCACAGATGAGGGATATCATTCGTCATTTGTTTCTCTGGGACTGTGTTACTTCATTCAGCATGATATCTTCTAGTTCCATCCATTTACCTGCAAAGCTCATGATGTCATCTTTCTTTACCACTGCATAGAACTCCATTGTGTAGATGTACCATAATTTCTCTATCCACTCATCAGTTGAGGGACACTTGGGTTGGTTCCAGCTCCTTGCTATTGTGAAGAGAGCTGCAATAAACATGGCTGTGCATGTATCTCTGCAGTAAGATGAGCCTTGTGGGTACATGCCCAGGAGTGCTATGGCTGGGTCAGGTGCAAGTTCATTCCAACTCTTCCAAGGGTTCTGCACACTGCTTTCCATAGTGGCGATACCAGTTTACATTCCCACCAGCAGTAGAAGAGTGATCCTCTTTCCCCACAACCTCTCTAGCACTTGGTATCATTTGTTTTCTTGATCCTAGCCAGTCTTATTGGAGTAAGATGATATCTTAAGGTGGTTTTGATTTGCATTTCCTTAATTATTAATGATGTTGAACACTTCTTAAGATGTTTCTGAGCCATCTCTAATTCCTCATTTTTGAAGTCACTGTTCAGCTCTTTGCACCATCTATTGAGTGGGTCATTTGTTTTCTTTCTTCTTTGTTTTTTGAGTACTTTATATATTCTGGAAAGCAATGCTTTGTGAGATGTTTCTGTGGTGAAGGTTTCCTCTCACTCTGTGGGAATTCCCTTCACTACTTTGATTGTTTCTTTTGATGTACAGAAGCTTTTGAGTTTAATGAGGTCCCATTTCTTAATTGTTGACCTTAATTCTTGCACAGCTACTGTCTGATTTAGGAAGTCTTTTCCTATGCCTATGTCTTGTAGTCTGCTGCCAAAGTTTTCTTCTATTGCCTTCAGAGTTTGGGGTTTCACATTGAGGTCTTTAATCCATGCAGAGTTGACTTTTGTACAGGGTGAGAGGTAGGGGTTTAATTTCATTCTTCTACAAGTGGACATCCAGTTTTGCCAACACCACTTGCTGAAGATGCTGTCTTTCCTCCATTGTGTCTTCTTGGCACCTTTGTCAAATATGAGATGACAGAAATTGTATGTGCTCAAGTTTGGATCTTCAGTTTTGTTCCATTGGTCAACAGGTCTGTTTTTGTGCCAGTACCAGGCTGTTTTTATGACTATAGCCCTGTAGTATAGTTTAAA